>JARTUT010001832.1:0-87630 GCA_030674115.1 Micraspis discolor | reverse complement strand
TTCAGCATAAACAAATTTCTGAGATGATGTCGTGGGTAAATCACTTAGATATAAATCGAAAAGTAAAGTAAGCTAAAACTGATCCTTGAGGAAGACCGTTTTGCAATGTTTTGAAATTGCTACTCTTATTATCAATAAAAACACGAAATCTAATATCAGATAACATATTTTCTAATAATCGTACCATTTTCACACACTTCAGGTGGGTATAGAGTTTGAAAATTAATCCATCTTTCCACACAGTGTCATATGCCGAAGATAAATCAATAAAAGCAGCTCCTGTTTTAAACCTACCATTGAAGCCTGATTCTATGACGTTACTATAACCTCTCTCAGAATAAATATGCCATCCTCCTCCAAATCAAGTATTTGTAGACTCTTCTCTGGATTCAACTCGCTTTCTATGACGACTATAAATGGGTCTCCAAACAATACTACTATATTCAACCTTGCTTCGAACAAAACTATTGAATAAAACCATCAGTGTGGCTGAATTATGAAAGCGCCTGCCAATGTGAACTATGTACTCATAAGTTTTTTCTTGCAGATAAAGTCAGTTGACTTAACTGTAGCACTGAAGAACACTGACTAAACTACAATACCTCATCAGAGCTGTGATAAGAACCGAAAAAAAGTGCTTCGAGCACTAAGCCCTAAGCACTCGAAAATAAGGCTTCGAGTCTCGAGTTCTAAGCACCGCTTACGACAGAATGCTCCGGATTACCGAGCACTTTTGCAAAAGTAATTGAATATTTCGAGCACTAAGCACTAAGCACTTTAGTGGGAACTATTTTATGTAATGTTGTTTGATTAAAATGAGAACTCTTTAGCTTCATCGACATATCTAAAATTATGATTTCGAGACTGGGAAAAACTCAAAAGCCATTTTATTTGTTTTGTGAAACGCATGCATTCAATTTACATTCTGGTACTAGTTAATCTTATTCATCGATCTAAATCTGAATGGCTGTTCCTAATCAATGCATAAAATTGAATTAATTATCGAGGACCAATTATTTTATAAGCGAGAATATTACTGAAAAATGTGAAAAGCACTGACGTGAGATCAGGGGCTTTTACGCGCTTGTTCTAAAGTCTTTTCCCAGACTTTAAAAGAGTGTGATTCAAAATCAGCCAGCACAATGAGTGTGAAAGAATCAATAAACATATATCTTAAATGGAAGTTGAGTGAACTTACAGTTCAGCAAATTCTTCGATCTGGCATTCTTTCCACATTTCTATACCATATATAAGTTGTTGTAGTTGAGTGTCATCAATTATAACCGAATTTCAGATTCATAATTGCTGAGCTATCGGACAGGTCCGGCCCAATAACTAACTTGACTTATATTTGGATAATAAACTAATTCTATCAATATGGAATCTCTATCTCATCTCTTTCGGAAGATAGAGAAATATTCAGCCAAACATTTTCAAATTGGACCACCGTTTCTTCATCACGAGTCAAATCCAACCATTGGCGATCATTTTCAGCTCGATATTCAGAAATTACAGACATTTGGGAAAAAATAGTCCTCTTGTCGCAAAATTCATAATGACATTTCCTTCCAAAATGTGACAACTGCACACACCAGTATTTTAGACATGTTTGTCATAAAAATGAACCCACAGAATTAGTTTCATTTTCGGCTCAATATTCACTCATTATGACAACTTGTCATAAAAATTAAAACCACCCTCATAGAGATTTATAGTTGATGTGATGTGAATTCATAGATAGAAATATAATCTATGACTTCATTTTCAGAAAAACTCTTATATCTTCTGGAGATTGTACGCTATGATGATGAAATTTTAAAATATTTTAGGTACCTATACCTCTGCATAAATGCTCTAAATTGTTGTGATCTGACGAATAACTTACGAGATATCGTGTATTGAAAAAAACATTTTGGGAATTTTTAAAGAATTTTCTCTCGTGACTATTTTCTCGAAATTTGGCACACTCTTTCCTTTTAACGCTATTTAGACATTCTCTAAGTTACGAATCGATAGGATGAATATTTAAGAAATTAATGTTATTAACTGCTAAACTATTCGATGGATTTGGCCCAATAACGAACTTGACCGAGATATTTGAACGATCAACCTATTCTGAAAAATGAAAACTCTATGTCATCTCCTTCGGAAGATAGAGAGTATACGATCGGAGGGCCGGCCAGCCTGACCTACTTAAATTTGACCAAGGTTTCTCCATCAAGAAGACGAACCCAATCGATTGAAACCATTTTCGGCTCGATATTCGGAAATTACAGACATTTGACAGAACGATAGGCCGCCTGTTCCACTAGTAACAAGCGCGCAAAAACAAAAAAATTTTCTGGCCTTCATAACCATAAAGTCAAATCAATGGTGACTGAAGAAATACTGAATATTAATTCAAAACGATCATATTATCTTTGCGCACATAAAAATCAAATACCGTACCTGCTTATATTGACCCTACTTCAAGAATTCGGAAAGGCTTAGTGCTTAGCGGATTACTAAGCACTAAGATTTTCGCGAGAGTGCTCCGAAAAACAAGCACTAAACACTAGCCTGTGAAAAGTGCTCGCGAGCACAGTGCTCGGAAGCACTAAAGTGCTTAGAGTGCTTTCACGAGCACTAAGCACAATGCTTTGCACAGCTCTGTACCTCATATCATTATATTCAGAGACATGCTATTCATAATCGCATAATTATAAAGAATAATTCTATTTTTTTAGTACGACATTGAATAGCACTCAGAGACATAGAACGACAGCCTATTTGCTTCACGCCAACCCGTAACATCATCTAGTGCCTTCTGCAATTTAGCACAATCAGCAACAGAAAGTATTCTACTGATGAGCATAAGCAAACATCAACTATATCATGAAAAATTTCATCAATAAATAGCAAAAAGGCAGAAGCCCCTAGTTTGATCCCTGAGGAAAGCTAGACGTAGCACAAAATTCAGGAGAGCTTGAGTGCTCAATTTGCACAAATCATTCTCTTCCGCTAAAGTTGGACTTTCGATGAGACCTGATTTATTTCAAACCCAAACGTACACCTTAGTTTGTTCAATAGAATCTCATTATCCATCTTGTCAAATATATTTCAAAAATCAACTAGCTCAAATTCATCCGATGAATCAAGTACGTGTTCGGAAAAACATACAAGATTAGTACAAGTGGATCTTTTTGGCATAAATCCATGTTGATGAGGATTGATACGGCTCTATATATAGGAAAAAAGGAATTATATAAAATGATCTCAGACAACTTAGAAAGATTATATAATATGGCAATCGGTCGGTAGTCTTTTATGCATTATTGCCTTTCTCGAAAATAAGTATTATCTTCGATAGCTTCCATTTATAATAATATATTTCCGTAGAACCAATTACATTGAATATACGCGCCAAAGGAGCAGCAAACAAACCGATACAGGCCTTCACCAGATAGCTAGGAACCTCATCAGATCCGGCAGTACCCTTATTCGGCAGTCTTCTTGACGCCCTAAAAATATCGCCCTCAGTAATATCATCACCAGCCTGATACACGGGCAATGTTTCTATCAAACACATCAGAGAAATGAGCAGCAAATATACCAATTATCTCATCCGGCACCGTAAAAAGTTTTATCACCATCCTTCATGACACTAGGTATACGAGAAAATCCTCTACTCTCTTGTATAAATGACCAGAAGAAGTCAGGATCACTATGTATTTCATCATCGGACGACTTAACAAATCTTTGATATGCAATATTGACCTTCGATTTGAACACTTTACATACACTGTAAAAAATAGTTCTCATCTCAAACCATATTAATTTGTCTCAAGTACTCCGTACGTTTGAATACAGCCAAATGCATAAAGTACTTGACCCTACCGCCCTCTACGGTTGAGAATGGCGTTTACTAAATAAAGTTTCTTGAGTTAAGAAACTGATTAGTTTCAACCAAGCTCAGAGTTTTTGACTCAGGTGGTAAAAAATTTGATCCAACGGTAATATTAATTAGTATGTAACTATTGATACTTTTCGTAGAATAAAAATGTTGGTTTCATGTAAATAAATATTACATTTCACTGAAACTCGATTTGTAGTTGATTTAAAGGATCTTAGTTGAATGGGTCGAGAATTCAGTCGATAAAAATGATAATATCTCTTATGTCAAGTGAAAGTTTCTTGGGTTTGTAACGCCCTTACGTGCAGTTCCTTTATCAGTAAACTCGGGCGCCAGACTATTTGCTTCTGAGGGCGTCACCCTCACCTATCGAGCTCCTCCGGAATGTCCAGAAGCTCGAGCCTAGGTAGACTCCAGTGGAGAATGAAGTGGGTAGCTGTTGGAGGTGGAGGTGTCACCAATAAAACACGCGATTAACTAAAAAATTACTCTCTATTCATACCAAATAAACAAACATTCCAAAATAATAGGTCTCACAGTCCTTAAAACTAATCAACAGTTCGTATCAGGTACAACAATCCTTAATCTATATCACAAAATCTTCACAGTCCTTAACCTCTAAAAACCCAAGTCCCAAATCTACTTGTCATTCACCAGTAACATTCCGTGAAGGGCTTAGAGTGCACATAAAGCGATTACAGTGGCGAGTTACTCGACGTATTAGGCATCAGAAAGAATGACATAGGCACAAAAATGGGTTAGGCATACCAATGAATCAGGCAGAGAATAGATAAGGCATTCGCTCATCAGAAAATTGCTCATGCATGAAAGTGACTAAGGCCGTGTGAAAGAAATAATAATATCTCAGGGTTAAAGCGAGGAGGGGAGCGGAAACCAAAGCCTCACTCAGGCCAACATGGACCATCCAAGCGGGGGGTCCTGGGGCACGATTCCGCACGGCGCAACCAGTGTCCGTGCGCAACAGAACCCCTCGAAGAGAACTGCCAAGGCCCAGCCCAAATCGGAGTGACCGGCGGTATGGTGTGCGCATGCGCAAACCACCGCGCGTCCACCCGCGATGACGACAGGACCGAGGTCGAACCAAGTGCCTGCCGCACAGCAGCCCACGCCACGGAAAACTTCGGTCTCAGCACGATTGAGCTTTGCCCATCTCGCACATCAACATCAGTCCCGGGAGATGGACAGCAGGAGTCCGCCAAGGTAAAACGGCCCACAACCTAGGGACGATTGAGTTTCCTCATCTCGGCACCCAGATGTCGGATACGCAATACCGGCTAAAGGACCCAGCCGACACCCGTGACGAATCCCGCACCCTCAAAGATCGGGCCAACCCAGTGCCTGCCGCGCAACAGCCCACGTCACGGAAAGCTTCGGTCTAAGCACGATTGAGTTTCCTCATCTCGTACATCAACGTCAGCTCCGAGAGATGGACAGCAGGAGTCCGCCGAGGTAAAACGGCCCACAATCTAGGGACGATTGAGTTTCCTCATCTCGGCACCCAGATGTCGGATCCGCAATACCGGCTAAAGGACTCGTAAAGGACGTGATGCCCTAAACGCCCTCCTGCAGCCGTCGTTCGGTCTCAACGATCGAACCTCACACTCACCTCCTGGAATCTCGTCCTCCACAAGTGGTCCTCCGGTCCCCTCTCTATACCCCTTTCCTACCTTGGTATGTCTGCCTACCACTGAACTCACTACCAGCACTAACAACACTGGCTGGACCCTCCCCACTAAACGGTAGAGGCTTTCCTCTTATTTTGAGTTCCGCGCCGTACGAGGAACTGCCGTTCCAGTGCTCGACTCGCCTATAAATACCATTCTCGGTCCCCACCACCAACATAAGTCGTGCGCACTGCAGATGGAGGTGGGAATGATCGGTCGGTGTCCCCACCGCTCGGCGTGATCTCGCTGGAGTCGATCAAGGTCAACGGGTTTCTGCCACGCAGACAAAACTACTTCGTTACACTCTCCCCTTACTTCCATAAAAAAAAAGAATTTTTTTTTCTCTTTCCTTCCTGACCAAAAAAAAGAAGAAGAAAGGACCTTAGCCCAATAAAACCCCCAGAGAAAATCTTAGTCCAAATCAACAATATAAGAGAAAATCTTATCCTAAAGCAACAATATAAGAGAAAATCTTAGCCTAAATCAACAATATAAGAGAAAATCTTAGCCTAAATCAACAACATAAGAGGAAATCTCAGCCTAAATCTACAACATAAGAGAAAATCTTAGCCTCAATCAACAACATAAGAGAGAATCTTAGCCTAAATCAACAACGTAAGAGACAATCTTAGCCTCAATCAACAACATAAGAGAAAATCTTAGCCTAAATTTGCGATAACATACAAGAGGAAATCTTAGCCTAAATCAGCAATCCTCTCTACTGTTTGTCGGCGTTTGTGACGCGCACGCTGCGTTCCTTTGGGAGGGCGGTGACGCGCACTACTGTCATGTCGAAAAAGACGCGCACTATGCGTTCATTTGGGAGGGCGGTGACGCGCACTACTGTCATGCGGGGGAAAAGACGCGCACTATGCGTTCATTTGAGAGGGCTGTCATCGCGCACTACTGTCATGTGGGGAAAAAGGACGCGCACTACTGTCATGTGGGGAAAAAGGACGCGCACTACTGTCATGTGGGGAAAAAGGACGCGCACTATGCGTTCATTTGGGAGGGCTGTCATCGCGCACTACTGTCATGTAGGGAAAAAGGAAGTGCACTGTGCGTTCATTTGGGAGGGCGGTGACGCGCACTACTGTCATGTCGGAAAAGACGCGCACTATGCGTTCATTTCGGAGGGCGACGCGTCTGAAACATAGGAAGCATTAGCGGGCTTCAGGTCCTTTATATGGATATGCCTTAATTTCTTGCCCGATCCGTCTCGCAAGTCGTAGACCACCGGTGAAACTACTTTGGTCACCACATATGGCCCCGAAAATTTCGGCGCTAATTTGCCCGAAAACTGGTTCGCCGCTGAGGACAGTGGTCGTTCCCGGCGCCAGACTTCATCTCCCACTCTACATCTCCATTCCCGTCGCCGGAGATCATAATAGTGGCTTTGCTGGGTGAATGCCCGACCCAACTGCACTCGTACCAATTCAAACACTTCGCGTAACCGTTTTACCCGACTCGCGTGACTTCGGACCTCCTCACGACTGGTGATCTGAGCATCTTCTTCCTCTGCTTCGGAGTCTTCTGGCTCCTCTCTAGGACCATCGCCATCAACAACCACTCTTGGTATGTTCATTTCACGGCCGAAGTTGAGGAACGACGGAGTAAATCCCGTCGACTCATGTCTCGCCGAATTCGTCGCCATAGCCAGCTCGGGTAGTCTCTCGTCCCATTTACGATGATCGCCTTCACAAAATTGCGCTATCATCGTTTTCAACGTACGATTCGCCCGCTCGACCGCATTCGCTTGAGGGCTGTACACCGGTGTGAACCGTACTCGAACTCCCAATTGCCTCAATAAGCTCCGGAATTCTCGACTAACAAACTGTTTGCCGTTGTCGCATATCACCGTGCGAGGACAACCAAACTTTGCAATCACCTGCTCGAAGAGAGCCCTTGTTACTGCTGGTGCTGTCGCCTTGCGTAGAGCACGAAATTCCACCCACTTGGTGAATTTATCCTGAGCCACAAATACAAAAGTATTCCCTCTGGTAGAGCGCGGTAATGGACCAATCAGGTCAACGCAAACTTTATCCCAGGGGTCTTTTCCTATACTTGGCTGCATCTTTCCAGGAGTCTGTTGCTGCGAAACTTTATATCTTTGACAGGACTGACACGATCTCACGAACTTAGCTATATCCCTAAACATTCCTGGCCAGTAATATAATTTAGCCATCCTGCAACTAGTTTTCGCTATTCCCATATGTCCGGCGGTTGGAGCATCATGGTTTTCCCGCATAAGAGCCTCTCTTTGGTTGGCGGGCACACACAGCTTCCAGGGTCGGGACATATCGGGCTCAGTCAAGTCGTTTGACTCGAAGAAATGTCGATATAATTTGCCATCGCTCACGCAATAGTCGGGCAACGCCTCGGGATTATTTTCGACTTCGGCCAACTTCCTTGTATACCATTTGCATTTGGTCTCCTCAGACAAGTAAATCTCTCCCTCGGTTGGGAGAGGTAATGGACTTCTTGACAGCGCATCGGCCACTCTATTGAGGGATCCTTTTCGGTATTTTATGTCGAAATCGAACTGTTGCAAATAGACTATCCATCTGGCAATACGTCCTGTAGGGCTCTTTACTGAATTCAGCCATCGGAGCGACTGATGTTCTGTCAATACTGTAAAGTGGTATCCCTCAAGGTAGGGTCTCATCTTCTCCACACCCCATACTATAGCCAGACACTCTTTCTCTGTTGTCGAGTAATTTCTTTCAGCCGGTGACAACGTTCTACTAGCATAGGCTATAACTCTTTCGACCTCATCGACACTCTGGGTCAGCGTGCCCAATCCTTGGTCCGAAGCATCAGTCTGCAGCACGAACGGCTGCTCAAAATCAGGACACGCCAAAAACTGGGGCCTCCGTGAGTTTCTTCTTTAGCAGTTCGAAAGATTTTAGTTCCTCTGCCTCAAAGCGCCATTTCTGCTTCTTGCGTAGTAGGCGAGTTAACGGTGCCACAATCTGGGAAAACTCCGGTATGAAGCGACGGTACCAAGATGCCACTCCGAGAAATCTTCTAATTTCGCGGACACTTCGGGGTACTGGTATTGCTTGTATCGCCGCCACCTTGTCAGGATCGGTCTTGATTCCGTCCGAGGACACGACATGACCCAAATACTTCAGGCTTCTGCACCCAAACCGACACTTCTCTGGATTCAGCTGTAAGTTAGCTGCTTTAAGCCTTCGAAAAACCTCGCTCAGGATCTGCAGATGATGTTCTAGCGAGTCACCCAAAACTATTATGTCATCCAGGTATGCGAAAACAAAGGGTTCCATCTCTGGTCCAATGATCCGATCCAGTAATCTCTGAAATGTTGCTGGCGCAGAATGTAGACCAAATGCCATTACTCGGAATTGAAAAAGACCTCGCCCAGGTACCGTAAAAGCTGTTAGGGGCTTACTTTCTTTGCTCAGGGGTACCTGCCAATATCCTTGCCGTAAATCTAGGCTGCTGATATACTTTGCTCGCCGTAGTTTGTCGAGGATATGCGAGATGTACGGCAGTGGGTATGCATCTTTTATAGAGGCTTCGTTTAATTTTCGGTAATCCACGCAAAATCTAGCTCGTCCATCCTTTTTCTTAACTATCACCACAGGCGAGCTCCATGGACTGTTAGATGGCTCTATTACTCCCTCCTCTAGCATTCGGTCGACCTCTTCATTGATGATCTCTTGTGTCGCAGGATTACGTGGTTGGTATCTTTGTTTAATGGGTTCAGTCCCCGGTTTGAGCTGAATCTTATGCTCGACCAGGCTCGTCGTTCCTGGATATCGTCAAATTGTTCAAGTTCCTGTCCAGAAAGCGGTTGAGTTCTCGTCTTTCTTCCTCAGGGAGTTCCAGTTCTTCATGGTCGTAATCGGCTTCTAGCAGGACAGTGATTCCTCTCCGACAGATCTCAGTAATCTACCCTTGTAGTAGCAGGACACAGTTCTTAGTTCAATGCTAAAATCGTAGTCACTCAGCACGTCCATCCCAACTACTATGTCTACCGGTAAACTCTCCATATACAGCATATCCACCGTGATATAGTCGTCGTGCAACTGCAATGGAAGTCTATAGCATCTGGGAATTGATACTGACTGTCCATCAGCTATCTTCGCCGTAGCCTGGTGTGTGAAAGATGGTATGTTCATTCGATCGCAGTAATCAGCCACAGTTCTTCCCAAGAATGACTTCGTAGCACCAGTGTCCAGTAATGCTCCAAAGTTTCTCCTTCCACACTGACATAAATTATAGGTCGGTTTTCTGGCGGATGTCTCTGAATGGTATTTAACTTCGAGGCTAGTCTTTCAGAGGATTGCGGATGCCTCGTCCTCGCGCAATCCTCACTTAGTTTTCCGAACAGCCACATTCTCTAGCAGAAACGCCATCTCTTCCACACCGTGGACAGGAAATCTTGGGGGTTTTCGGCAGTTTATTCGCATATGTCCTGTCTCTCCACATCTAAAACATACCATCGTGTCCTCTTTGAATCTCACAGTTCTTCGGTTGGGACTAGCCCGTGGTTCCTGGGCGACAACGTTCGTTCTAACGACCGTGTCACTATTCCTGTGTGGTAACTCCATCGACGTTCTAGTCGGTACCTCAGATCCATTCGTGTCTGATACATTCGGTCTGGTTTGCGGGCTCTGGTACACGAGATGAGGCTCTGGTGTTACTATGGCATTCTGTATTGGTGGTGGTTTATACTGTTGTGCCTGCCAATGTACCAACTCAAACACCTTGCCTTTATTCAGTAGTTCCTCAATTGTATCGGTATGCTGGAATACGAGTGCTCTCTGAAGATGTGGCAACAAGCCTCGTCTGATAATTGTGACTTGCTCAGTCTCAGTTAAGCAGTTATGTCCCAGCTTTCGAAATAGGTTTTGCATTCGAGTCACGTACAGTACAAGTTTTTCATCTTTGCCTTGCGTTCTCTTTTAATATCTTCGAGAAGCAACTCTTCGTAATTTGGTGGCAAGAAGGCTTCTTTGATTTTGGTCTTAAAATCTTCCCAGCTCTCTAAGTTTGCTTTTCGTGGTACGTACCAATCTCGTGCATCACCCTCAATATCTCATAAATTGACTTAAATAAATCTCCGTGTGTCAGGTTTCTCGACTCGGCTAGTTGTTCGATCTCGTCCAGAAACGCTGTGATACTTCCCGAGCCGTCATAATGTACGTTCCACATATACAATGGGACTGTGGGGGCACGAGTGGGGTAGATGTGGTACATACTCCTCTCGTCCTCCCGTGGTGGGGAATTGGTGTTTCTCTCTCTGTCTCCTTGTCTGCACCGGTAGTGGGGTAACCACAGACTCTACTGACTCTATTGTCTCCCCTACTATGTTCGCATTCTGTACTGATGCTCTCCTCGTTGATTCAGTAAATCCACGTCTTGGTATCTCTGTCGTCGTTGGCACAGTCTCTCTGCGCACCCGGCTCCGTAATGAATCAAAAATCCCGCGATTGATGGAAACAGTCGTCGTTCGTATCCCACAAGGTCGCGTGTTAGTCCCAATCGTTCGAAATTCCTCGTCTCTGCCGTCGAAGTCAAATGACAGCCTCTGGTCTCTAACCTCTCTTGCTCGGTAAGTCCTATCGGTCATCGGTACCAAAACCGGCATATTATCTACAGGTATCGGCGCATCAATAAAAGACGGCGTCTCAGTCGCCTCCGTGGCCAATCCAGCGATGCTACGTGCATCCTCCAACGCCATTTGAGCGTCCTCCAAAACTTCCATCATTCTGTCTCTCGTCAGTCCTTCCTCCATGGTGCCTGGCCTCACCAACCTCAATCTATGCTCAACATGCTCCAGACGGCTGAACATCCTCCTATATACATTTCGTGCATTTCCAGCGCCAACCTCCGGAATATCTTCCAACAATTCGCTGAGTTTCGTAGCGCAGATCGCCAGCTCCACTGGGGTATCCAGCTCCACATCCTCGGGAATGTCTATCCCTCTCGACAGCGCTCTTCGCAGCAACAGCCTATCCTCATCCGTAGTGGATCCAACTTCCAACCTCCGGGCACGCAACTCCCATACGAGTTCGTCACTCCGAAGCATATCCAAATCCATCCTTACTTCCTCAGGATATCCAACAACGTCCAAACTCCAACAACCTCAAACTCCAAAATAAAGAAAATCTCTATTATATTCTAACACCAGCCTCCAACAACCTGCTGTCCCTGCTCGGGCGCCAGAATTGTAACGCCCTTACGTGCAGTTCCTTTATCAGTAAACTCGGGCGCCAGACTATTTGCTTCTGAGGGCGTCACCCTCACCTATCGAGCTCCTCCGGAATGTCCAGAAGCTCGAGCCTAGGTAGACTCCAGTGGAGAATGAAGTGGGTAGCTGTTGGAGGTGGAGGTGTCACCAATAAAACACGCGATTAACTAAAAAATTACTCTCTATTCATACCAAATAAACAAACATTCCAAAATAATAGGTCTCACAGTCCTTAAAACTAATCAACAGTTCGTATCAGGTACAACAATCCTTAATCTATATCACAAAATCTTCACAGTCCTTAACCTCTAAAAACCCAAGTCCCAAATCTACTTGTCAATCACCAGTAACATTCCGTGAAGGGCTTAGAGTGCACATAAAGCGATTACAGTGGCGAGTTACTCGACGTATTAGGCATCAGAAAGAATGACGTAGGCACAAAAATGGGTTAGGCATACCAATGAATCAGGCAGAGAATAGATAAGGCATTCGCTCATCAGAAAATTGCTCATGCATGAAAGTGACTAAGGCCGTGTGAAAGAAATAATAATATCTCAGGGTTAAAGCGAGAGGGGGGGCGGAAACCAAAGCCTCACTCAGGCCAACATGGACCATCCAAGCGGGGGGGTCCCTGGGGCACGATTCCGCACGGCGCAACTAGTGTCCGTGCGCAACAGAACCCCTCGAAGAGAACTGCCAAGGCCCAGCCCAAATCGGAGTGACCGGCGGTATGGTGTGCGCATGCGCAAACCACCGCGCGTCCACCCGCGATGACGACAGGACCGAGGTCGAACCAAGTGCCTGCCGCACAGCAGCCCACGCCACGGAAAACTTCGGTCTCAGCACGATTGAGCTTTGCCCATCTCGCACATCAACGTCAGTCCCGGGAGATGGACAGCAGGAGTCCGCCAAGGTAAAACGGCCCACAACCTAGGGACGATTGAGTTTCTTCATCTCGGCACCCAGATGTCGGATACGCAATACCGGCTAAAGGACCCAGCCGACACCCGTGACGAATCCCGCACCCTCAAAGATCGGGCCAACCCAGTGCCTGCCGCGCAACAGCCCACGTCACGGAAAGCTTCGGTCTAAGCACGATTGAGTTTCCTCATCTCGTACATCAACGTCAGCTCCGAGAGATGGACAGCAGGAGTCCGCCGAGGTAAAACGGCCCACAATCTAGGGACGATTGAGTTTCCTCATCTCGGCACCCAGATTCCGGATCCGCAATACCGGCTAAAGGACTCGTAAAGGACGTGATGCCCTAAACGCCCTCCTGCAGCCGTCGTTCGGTCTCAACGATCGAACCTCACACTCACCTCCTGGAATCTCGTCCTCCACAAGTGGTCCTCCGGTCCCCTCTCTATACCCCTTTCCTACCTTGGTATGTCTGCCTACCACTGAACTCACTACCAGCACTAACAACACTGGCTGGACCCTCCCCACTAAACGGTAGAGGCTTTCCTCTTAATTTGAGTTCCGCGCCGTACGAGGAACTGCCGTTCCAGTGCTCGACTCGCCTATAAATACCATTCTCGGTCCCCTCCACCAACATAAGTCGTGCGCACTGCAGATGGAGGTGGGAATGATCGGTCGGTGTCCCCACCGCTCGGCGTGATCTCGCTGGAGTCGATCAAGGTCAACGGGTTTCTGCCACGCAGACAAAACTACTTCGTTACAGGTTAAGAAACTGATTGATTTGAGCTAAATTGAAGGGTTTTTGACACTAGCAAAGGAATAATTTGATAAAACAAAAAAAAACATTTGTATGTAATCATTATTTTTCTTCACAGAACAATTATTTCTCTTTCATATTAATAAATACCGCAATACCGCGGCAGACCATGAATATTGTACGGAATGGGAATGCCATAGACGCAGGGGTTAGAAGTTTTGAGGAGCCGCCGGGAGTTGAAGCCAGCACCTAGTACCTAGTCGGTGTGAAACTTGAGCGCAAACCTCTACGAAGCGCTGTGAACTAAGCTATGCGTGGCTATATAGAGTGCCGCCAAGAGATCCCTATACACTCCCCTGCCGCTGACAGAGTGCCGCTACAATAGCTATAGTCCAGGCAGTGGGTTATCATCTCATCCCTGTCATCATCCAATACCAGATCACCCGGTTCTCCACCAACACAAAGATATTTGGTTTGCTCTAAGTTGACATTTAAGCCCCACTTCTCGTATTCTTCAATTAGCTTGCGCATCATGTATTCCATGTCATCTTTATCACCGGATACAACAATATTGTGAGTAAAATGCACAAATAATTGCATTTAAATGGGATATATTTAATATAAAAGAGATAGAGTTTTGATTTAATTGCAGCCAATATAAAAAAATTGCTACAATTAATTCGTTTTATTAAATCAATTACGCAATATTTTTTTTACAAATGTCACTTCATATTGCAACAATTATATGTTCAATTTTATTCAAATATTTATAGTTTTCTTCAAGTAAATGAGGCGAATAATATAATCTCACGAGATTCTTGTCTCAAGAAACTGTAGTCGTTGCATCAACTGACAGAATTTACGACAACCGTACCTTCGTTCTATTGAACAAATAAAAATGAAACGAACGAATGGTTTCGTTAAAACCTATTTAGAATAATGTATTTGTATCAATCAATTATGGATATTGAGACAAGTGCATAAACAATTTCTTGTAATTGTATGTTTATGTTGAATCAGTTGTTTCTTTCATTTCGCTGAAATGTAAAAAGTTTCAGGCGAATGTTTTAGCTGTTCTCTATAATCAACTAGGTTGTTTTAATCAAGAAAATAGTTCATTTGGCGTAATCAATCTTAGATTAATTCAAATTAAAAATGGTTTGATTGAAAAAAATTCTCAAACTCCTGAGGAGTTTGAGCGCAGAATTTTATTTTTTACAGTGTAGTGATTATATCTTAGACTATCTCGTCTGTAAGGCTTTAATGATTCCAACTTAGAACCCATCCATTCTATTATTTCAGAAGTGTATCAGGATGGAAAGCGTTTTTTTCTCCCAATTTAGCGGGACATTTGTCACAAAAACATCATTGAGGACGTTATAGATTTCCGCAGATACCACCTCATGATTACAGCTAACTAGAACTGTCGACCAGTCAGCGCAGAGAAATTGTTCGTACATGTTAACAAAATTTGCTTTACGACAATCACAATGACATGTCTTTATTGATCCCAAGTTTGCAACCATCCTCCGGCTCTTCGAAACTGAATGAAATGTCAATTGGTGGGGGATATGAGTCCAATGAACCGAGTGGGAAATCAGAGTCAGCCGTCGAGCTCTTTATGTTGAGCACAGCATCGACCTGATACAGGTTAAGGATTCGCTTGAACATAATATCGATTATTATAGTGTGATGATCAGTGAGAGAATTCCCAACGTATGAGGTCGCATTGAAGTCTCCCAGCATGATAATTTGATCATCAAACATGAAATCAAGAGATGACAAAGTCTCGAAAAACAACTCATACAGTACAATTTCAATAATAGGTGAAACATTAAGTTCAATTATTATTACAGATCTGAAATTAAACCTTATTTTACATGCTGCTACAACAGAAGAATCCAAGTTCAATAAAAGTAATACATAAAGTTTTTCCGCACAATATTCAGCAAGAATCGCAACCACTCCTCCTTCGGTAGATGCATGAGTTTTCACTAAATCTCTATCGCACCGAAATACATCACGCCTAGAAAAAAACTATTCACCATCATGTAACCCGTCCCGGAGCCAAGTTTTAGTCAAACATAGCAAATCAAAGTCACAACTCAACACCGAATTCCAAACATCGTGAAATTTTGTATTCAATCCTCAGATTCTGATAATAACCATCGTACTGCAATAGGGACGATTAAGTTTGAACTGGAATATTTATAACTGGAATACCTCTTATGAACTTCAATTGAATATCCTCAGCAGCAGCTTTTCGTTGATTAAAATTTGACCTTGTCAAAATGATCTCTCTGCCTTTGTCCTGTCTGGTGACGCAAATAAAGGGTGATTCATTTAGAGCTACTTTTTTCAATGAAAATAATGTATAAAAACAATTTTATTTTATTATCTTCATCAATAAATAAAAACCATTTTTACAATTATTTTATAAAGATGATTTCTCTCAAATCCTGACCTCGACTACGGTCAACAAGATCTATTCGATAGTTCCAATGTTTAATGGCGCGTGTGAGTACTTCTGGTATTTCTCCAATGACTCGAGTAATATTGGCCTCCAATACCTCAATCGTCGCCGGCTTGTCGATGTAGACTTTGGACTTTACAAAGCCCTAAAGGAAAAATCAAGAGGTGTGATGTCACATGATCTAGCCGGCCAATTCACTGGTCCGAAGCCTGGAATGATCTGCTCGCCGAAATTCTCTAGCAGTAAATCCATGGTTTCACGGGTTGTGTGGCAAGTGACGCCATCTTGTTGGAACCACTTTTCGTCAAGACCACGGGCTTCAATTTCTGGCTACAAATAATATGTTATCATGGTGCGATAATGGTCACCATTCACAGTAGCATTCCGGCCATCCTCTGATTTGAAGAAATATGGAACGATTATTCCACCGGCTCATAAACTACACCAAATAGTTGTTTTTTCTGGATTTAACGGCAATTCTTGAGATTCTTCGGGTTGTTCATCAGCCCTGAATCTGGCATTTTGTTTGTTCATGACTCCATAAATCCAAAAATGGACCTTATCTGTGAACAAAACTTTGTGTATCATCTGCAAGCTTGTCCAGATACCAACGACTAAAACTTAAACTATTCTGTAGGTCAGTCGGCTTCAGTTCTTGAACTCATTGAATTTTGGAAGCTTTCAATGAAAGATCCTTACGTAAAATACGCCAAGTCATTGAATACGAAAGGCCAAGCTGTTGAGAACGACGAATCGATACTTCAGGATCATCACGTACACTCTCTCCCACCGCCGCAGTATTCTCTTCACTACGAGCCGAATGTTGTCTATTTGGTCGAGTATTATCCAATAACGAATATTGAGTCTCAAACTTACTGATGGTAGAGCGAATTGTGCGTTCGGTAGGCCGATTATGTGGTCAGTAAATCGCTCTAAGTGTCCGATACATTAATAGGAGAACGCCCGTTCTCGTTATAAAGCTGAACAATTTGCAGACGCTGTGCCGGGCTAAGTCGTTCCATTATGAAATATCAGACACTATTGAACAAGAAAACCACTTCAGTTTACATTACGCATGCGCGATCTGCAACTAAATCCCTCCACAAAGAGTACTTCTTAATGAATCACCCTTTATATTAAAATTATCGTTGAAGATTTCAGATCGCTTGAGTATTCTTCGTACATCCACAACATTATCCATAACCACTCACAGGTCGAGGTTTGCCACCGGTCGAAAGAACTTTCCCAGACGTCCAAATTTTGGCCTCTTCAAAGAGCATAAAATTTATGCGGTCACAATCCTTGGCAATCCTATCTCCTTCGATGCACCATCACTTTCGGGCACCCAATGAACAATAATGATGTTGAATTTACGTTCTTGACGTTCATGAAGAAGTTTTTCGAAACATTCCTCAGGAACATAATCATCCAGTGGGCGGCATGGTTGATTCAAAACGGAAGCTTTCAACTCACCAGTTTTCTTTTGAAGTTTCTCAAAAATTTGCGAAATTTTTCAGGCCTATTTCTTTGAATCTATCTTCCAAGTTACAACTTGATCCGATGGGTATTCTAGGAGTTGTAAAGGAAAACAATTTTCAAATGCTCGTTACTGCTGAATCATCGGACGCATTCAGCCCGATAACGGACTAGACCACAGATTCTTTATCAGCGAGTCTTTACGTCCGCACGCGGTCTCGGAAGCATCTGTAATTAGTATGAATGGTTTGGAAAAATCCGGATACTGCAGAATTTGTGGACAAATCAATGCTTTTTTAATTTTTCGAAAGAATTTTGACATTCCTCGGTCCAAAGGAATTGTGTCCGTTTTCTAGTGAGCGTATTCAGAGGATGACATATTTCTGCAAAATTTGGAATAAATCTGCGGTAGTAATTACAAAAAGCAACGAATCTTTTGATCTCTTCACTACTTTTTGGTATAGGGTATTTATTAATGACTTCAAATTTTGCTTCGTCCGGAAGAATTCCCTTATCTGTTATTTTATGACCTAAGAATGTTACCTCATTTTTGAAAAAATTACACTTTGCAGGGTTCAGCTTTAGGTTGAATTTCCTACACGTTTCGAATACTTTTCGCAAATTACTCATATGATGTTGAACGGAGCATCCTATAACTATCAAGTCATCCATATAAAGAAATGCTTTTTCGGGGCTCAATCCGGAAAAGGCAATAGACATCATTCTTTGAAAACTAGTTGGACTGACTGATAAACCAAAAGGAAGTCTTGTAAATCGGTATGATTGAGAATCAACACTGAATGACGTGATGTCTCTCGATTCCTCATCTAAGGGAATTTGATGAAAACTACTCAAAAGATCGATGACTGAAAAGACCTTTGAGCGACCAAGATTGTCAAGTACATCCGAAATTCGTGGTAAAGGAAATTTCCAAGCAACAAGCTTCTTATTTACACCCCTAAAATCTACCACTAACCGATATTTCTTACCGGAAGTTGACTTTTTATCGACAAGCAGTAACGGACTGTTGTAAGCTGAAAAAGACGGTTCGATAATTCTGTTATCTAAGAGGTTTTGGACCTGCCGATTGATTTCATTTTTTTGAGAATAGGGCAGCCTATAGTTTTTTATATAAACTGGTGTATTGTCTGTCATTTTGAGCTTTTGAGAATAAAAATTATTTGTTGTTAGTATATCCGTTTTTAAACCAAAAATATCCGAAAATTCCGAACAAAGTAATAGTACATCTTCTTTGACATAGTCCGGTATATCTGAATTGAGTTCACTCATTAACTGTGGAATTCGATCAATGTTTTCCTTTTCTACACTGTAAATATAGAATTCATTCAAATTTCTTGTCTGAATTTTGGAAGTGTCGACCAGGGCATCTTCTAATGTTGTATTTACTATGCGAACAAGTTTATTAGATGGTGTTATTATGGTTCTCCCTACGAATATTCCGGGTGCAAGTTCCTTATTCATGACTAACTGATCCTCGGTTATATTGTCTAAACAGCGAATGTTTCTAACAACTTCGCATCGAGCTGGAATGAAAACTTGATTTTCTGCGGGGCCATTCAAAATTGGAATAGTTATTTGGTATTCGTCCACCCTGACTCTCATAGTCCAATTGCCGTAATCGATAGCAACGTTATACTTTGCAAGAAAATCTCTACCCAAAATTCCGTCACCTGGTATCGGAAATCGTCGTTGACTACGTGAAAAGCATGTTTTAGATCGTATTCTTCGACTGAAATGTAAGTTTCTACAACACCCAATGATTTGGTGAGTTCATCCGTAATTCCTCGAAGGTTACTCGCTTTTGAATTATCCACGAAAATGTCTGACCGTATTTTTCCTTTTGAAAATTGAAATATCAGCACCTGTGTCGACAAAATACATATTTTCCATTCCTGTCATTTGAGTCGTAAGAATAACTATATTTGACAGTGACAAATTGATAGAAAAGACATTATCTAATTCATTGTGTTGCTTTGATTTTCCCCAATCGGACCCGTTGGGGGACCGATTGGTTTTCCGAATTATTATCGTCGATATTTTCGAGATACCTTACCTGTCTAGTAGCATTTCCATATCGTCTGTACCCTCTCGAGTGACCACGACGATTTTGATTGCGGGTATTTTGTTCTGAGGGATTGTTATTATTTTGACGGTAATTCTGATTATACCTGTTTCCAATATCACGCCGATTTGAAAACCTCGCCTAGGACGCCTATATTGCCCGAAATAAAGTACATTGTTTTGGGGTTGATTGTTCGAAGCACTCACAAATTTCGATAAAACTTCTTGTACCGACTTAAATGAACCAGCTTCAACGACTAATTTTGCTCGTTCGTTATTAGAATTTTGCATGAGTGAGCGTACCGTGGCTTCCACAGAGTAATTTTCTGCAACTTCTCTGGGCACTCCCTCGCTTATATACGCCTTTTGTAGTTTTTCCGATAAAACTTCTATTTCGGATGCAAAACTAGCAGGGTCTTTGTGATTTTGTCTACAGCTCGAAAGTCTGGCTGATAATAAACGAGAGCTTTCCCTTTTATTCCGTTCCTCAATTTTGAAATTATATCATCAATGTCATTTTCCTCGGTGATCAGATCGCGAGCTTTCCCTGTTAACCGTGTTTTGATAAATGCAACTGCATTACCTTGACCGTTGGTACAGATGCTTTTCAAGAGCTCTAATGCATCCAGAAATGAACGTAAATTTTCAATTTTGCCGTCGAATTGATTAGGAAGTAATTTACTTGCCAAATTGAAAATTCACTTTCTGCAGTGGCCATAATTTCAAATGAGTTTTTACTTCTGAGTCCTCGTCTAAAACTAGTGGATCAATCTTTTCTAGGCATGAAGTTGGAACTTTAATCTTGACTCCCAGTACTTGAAATGAGCGTACTACTTTATCTCTACTATTAAGGAAAGAAGTTTTGCAAATTTGTTTATCGACGTTATCTAAAGTATCCCAAGTGTCTCTCAAAATCTGAGTTAAGTCATTGAATGAACTTACCAGGTTATCTCTAATATCTGCCCTTGTTGCCTCTGTTTTAGGGACTTCTTTCTTCAAAATTCTTTTGCTAGTATTTTTCAATGAAACTGTTACCTGATCTAACTTTAAATTCAGCTCTTTGTTTTTAGTGTTCATGAGCCTGTGACATCGGTGGGCATATTACTTACTATATTATACTATAACCAATACGCAATAATTGTAATATCTATGATGGTTTTTCCATCCTCGGACCTTATTGTTGTTCCTGAATAGTTCACTCACACCATGTAGTCATGTAGCACTCTTGTCTATACTTGTGCAACAGAACCCAGGGATACGTTGAGGTTCCTTCTAATGCGTCTCTCCATATTTTTCTTGTGAGCCTTATACAGTTTGAAAACCATATCCATCACCAGTATTGCCAGTATAAGGAACATTACAATCTTAACATCTTTCGTGATGTTGTATTCGCTCTCCTGCACTATGAAATTTGAATTTACTGCACCATTTTCCGTCACGTCTTGTTTCGTGTCCTTCGAGTGGGAAGATCCCATTTTCAATTTAAGAATTTTTTACGATCACCATTTATGTAATCGGCAACTTTTCAACTTATTGAATCACAATATAGGTACGTACCACGTAGTTGTTAACTTTCCAAAAAATTATTTTTCTTGGGCAGGATCGCCATGTAATGAATAAATAACTACTTGATCATTTGGATATCTTTATTCGATTGATTCTCTCCTATTCCGAATTCATTGAACTCGGATTGGTGTCCTACAAAATATATTGCAAGCTTGGCGTATTGACTAATACCAAGCCTGAATGAATAAACAATATTGTTCTCTTTAATTCGGAATTAATATACAGGTTGTTCAGGCTTTACAAAACGATTGATACCACTTTTACCCAAATATTAGAAAAATGCAGACATTTGGCCAAATTTAAGTTAATTCTATAGTTTTCCTTACTAAATATAAAAATTTATTTTCGTGGGTGAGGAATAATTTATGTTTTCACTTCACTAGAAGCCACAGTTTCAAGTTTGAGGATACATCAGTTTTAAATATGGAGTCCATTTGGTTTGAACGGAATGTAGGGAGATGATACAAATCCAACTGACCGAGAACATCAACCTGAGACCTGACTGTTTGGGTACCATCTACCACAACTAACTAATTTTTTTTTACCGAAACAGAATTTAGACAACTGAAACTTCATTCATAGCAATCCTATTTCTATATCCCATTACTTATTCATTTCATATAGCATTTATGTATTTAATTTTCAACAGTATTATTTTTTAGATAGGTACTTGTAAAGGTGGGAATCATTTTACAATATTCTATTTCTATACTTCATCTTAATACCGAAAAATTTGTTCGTTTTTTGTAATATTGATTGATGTTTGTCATCAGAAAATTCAAAAAGTTCATGAATTCTGAATGTAATTTCAATGGACGATTCCCAAAGTCATAAAATAGCCATATTCATATAAATAATCTATGTGTCTCTTTGTAGAGCCTTGAAGAAACATCAATAAAGTTGCGTAACATTACTTGAAGGACCTGGTTAACGTCTACTTTTGAAAACATTAATTATTTCACACCAACGAAAATAAATTTATGTATTTGGTCAAATCTATAAGTAATTTGTTCAGGTGAAGAGCGCCAAAAACGAGTTACAATTTAATTCTCTTAATTCTCGATGGAGCTTGGTAGAAACACTTTTCAGAAGATTTATATACACCAGTATCTACTTAACCTTTGAGAAGGTGATCAGAAAGAATAACGAGAAAATACTTCAGAACAAGCGCACAAAAACTCCATTCTACATTTTTTATTAAACAAGTTCTATAAATACATCATTAAACTTGCACAAAGAAAAAGTTGTTTTCGTACTTCCGGGCCTAAAGTGACAACTTCACTCCCTTGTGACAGGTACTAAAGTGTCACATTTAATCCCTCCGGGATTAAATATTAACGAAACTCCCGGAACGATTAAATCACAAACAAACGAATTTAACGGATATTTTATTGAAAAATACAATCAATTAGAATGGTAATTAACGTTAATATTCAAATTAATATTGTGACAGTTCGTCATATTGACCAGTCTTTCCTGGGTTAATGCAGCAGGTAACTGACGAGTAACAGATAGGTCCTTATCATATTGAGCTGGTGTTTGTTTCGAAGATCCTGCGGAAACAGGAAGCGAGAATGAGGACTGTGGCATAACTATAGTGGACGAATCGGCGACTTGACCAAATATTTTATCTGAAATTTTTTGTTTATTTTTAATAGACGATTCAATATATCCCTCGGCCACGTTGGAGGATTTCCATCCTCCATGTCTCTTCAGCACGTCTATTGTTGCTCCCGAATCAGCTAACAAAGACGCAGATGTGCGTCTAAAACAATGTCCCGCATAAGACGTCGCATTTTCTAATTTCAAGAAATCTGCTATTTGCCGTGGAAATGTACCAAACATGTTTTTTCCTACTACTCGCGTAGTACATTCTTTGGTGATGTATTGAACAAAAAATTTTGAATGAGGTGTCCCTGTCTTTCGCAATGCCACATATTTTCGAAATATCGCCACAAAACTGATGGCACTGTTTTCTGAATTTTTGATCACAAAATTTCGGTCAATTTTATTTTTGGTGTTTCTAATCGCAATTAGGAAGGAATCGCCCAAATCTCTCACATCGTCGATTTCTAAATCAACCAACTCTTTTCCACGACAAGCTCCCGCAACGCCCAAAATAAGTGCAACCTACAAAATTTGATTTCTTAAAATTTCTGAATATAAACACATTTCCAAATTTACCTTAAGCATTAAATATTTATCATCCGGAGCCTCCCGTAAGAACTGATCTACCTGCTCAGACGTGAAAATTCTTGACTTCTTAGGCTTAAATCCTCATTTCTTCTCTTCAAAAAGGCTAATAATTTTGGAAATTCACTTATATCAATATCTTCTCTAATGTTAATAACCGATTTCAGCATTGAGTAATGTGCCCAGAGAGTTGAGGCACAAACCGCTTTTGATTTATCATTGAAGTAGACTAACAGCGCATTTTCAGTAGGTCGTCTCACATTTTTTAAGCGGCACCACTTTTTAAAAGCATCGTACTGCTGCTCGTATAGTTTTCTAGATTTCGGTGGTAACAATTCTTCACCTACTTCGGCTGTTCTTTTTTCAATATCAGATACACCTTCTTCACTCATGATACCAATAATTATCAATAACAATGTTTCTTTATATAACACTAGTAATGACAATGTTTCTAAATTATAATTGTCACAACGCAATGTTACTATGGTAACTTATTTTAAAGACAGTTTATTAAATGAGTTGAAGAGAGAAAAAACTGATTGAAATTATTGAAATAATTAATAGAATCACACCGGAAGTACGAAAAGTATCGTATATACCTTGCGACTGAAGTACATTTAATCCTTCAGGTAAATTCTAAACTTTACCTTCAGGATTAAATGTACTACTTCAGTCCCGCGGTATATAATATACTATTCATTCAGATTTTCTCCCAAACCATTGAATCATACACTGAATTGTATGGTAGGTACACCTTAACATTAACATCAGCCATACCTTCAACTGACACAGGCAATATTGTTTGACAATTGATATATTGTTTAGCTCAAACTCAAGCGAATTAATTAATAAATCAGTGTCATGTATTGACCCACGAACGTTTCAGCCTACAACATAGTTCGAAGGTAAAAGCAAATCTTTCTATATTCAAGTGAAAAAATATAATTGATAACAGGTAATTTCACTTTTTCTCATAAATGGCCTTCGAAAATCTTCCTTTGCATTCAGAATTAAGTTCTCCTGTTGTACCAATGAAAAGCTTGAATTTGCATTTTATCACCTATCTTCTTTTTTACAGTTTGAAGATGATGGTGTTGTGATTTCTGCTATGGTTTGGGGAGGAGATGACGAAAACCACGCAGGAGTAATCATTTTGAATGCAGAATCATTCACAGAGATCGCAAGGGCTGAGTTCCATACTCCAAGTCCTGTACCAAAATGTCTTCACGGATGGTTCTTACCCGAAAAAGGCGGTTAAGAGATGGTGAAGTAACGATACAGTGTACAATATACAGAAATATGATGTTAAATTCATACCAGTAGGAAATGCGATTTAAAATTCTCATCAAAAAGTTATGAAGTGTATGAATAAATATATCAGAAATGATAACCACTTGATCAATATTTCATTCTAAAACTGATACCCGAACTTTCTTCCAAGAAAGATTCCGTGTTCTGCCTCTCTTTAATCTTCGACCTATGCCTTCAGTTCACTACAAAAATGAGAAATATATAATACATATTATATTTCAATTCCTCTTCAAACATCAGAAATTGTTTAGCCTAATCGCTGAAATTCAAATACTTCCTTAATATATTGATGAGTTTTCTACAGCTGTCGCCGCATCCCGTATCCTAGTTTCCAACGCCGACGATCCTTTCAGTCATCTGTTTGCAATCCTCTACCCCCCATTGCACAGTTCAACTCTTTTTTCCAGGACTTTCTAGGTCTTCCCCTCAGTATTCCTCACCTTGTCCATTCCAGTGAGCTGGCAACCTCTTCGCCAACAATTAATCTCCATTGCTTTTATTTGGGAGGAGTTACTTTTATTTATTATCCAAAGTTCTGAACTATATGCAACAATACCTTGAATTATACTTTTGTATATTCTAATTTTTGTGTTTCTTGCTATGTGTTTATTCCAGAATATACCATTTAGTTGGCGTATAGCTGCATTTCCTTGCCCATTTCTAGATGATATTAACTAGTATTCCGAGCATCATCTGTGATGTTTACACCTGAATATTTCTAGCTTTTTGTATTTTTTATTATGGCGCCCTTAGTTACACCCCTACTACTAAATACTTTTTTTTTATGGACGGATTGTTAAACCCCTCTTTCTATATTCCTCATCTAATTTCCTAAGCCAGCAGTGAACATCATACAGATCTTCTGCAAATATTACTTGGTAATCCACAAAGTGTAAGCTTTATAATTTACAATTTTCTACTGATACACCCATAGGTTTACACTTTTTCCTCCATTACTTCAAAGCACCCTTCAAATAATTTTTGTATAGGTATAGGTGCTACGCAGCATCCTTGTCGAAGTCCTTTGGTCAACTTTATCTTGATTGTCAGTTTTTGTCCGATCTTTATTGAACTTATCATATTTCCGTATAACTCTCTCACACCATCAATGTACAATGGTGAAGTTTTATTGTCTTCTAGCACTTGTTTGTTTAATGGAATGCTATCATATGCTTTTTGGAGATCGACAAATACCAAATTGTAACATTTGCCACTTTTTTCTTTCGAAAAGAATGACAAATATCATTTTCAAAACTAACTACGGCACTGGAGTCTGAATGACTCCAGATACAAAGACTTGGCCATTTAATGTGATCGTCTAGCAAGGGTAGGACTCTACCTTATGTTTACGTAATAATTCAAGTTCGTGATGATTGAAATTAGTGAAAATAATTGGGAAACAAAGATGGTAAATAAAACACAACGGTTAGACCCAGACAATCAGCTATTAATTAAGGGTCTGAAAAATATAGGGGAAAGCCTCAGGCATAAAACCCCTTTGTTTAGGTGATGTTAGGGCACTTGTTTAAAACTAAATGATGAAATATTAACAGTTAGCGAAGGTGAGTATAACAATCCAGGAAAAGAAACTATAACAATACAGCAACGACGATAATCAGGATAATCAGAGCAACTTCCATAATACAAGAGTATAGTAACATGGTAAATATGACAACTTCAATGGTACAACAAGAATTAATAATCATGGCAAATGTATACTTCAATAATGCAACAAGATAATAATCATGGCAAATAAGTAAACGACTAATTATGACCATCGTCATGGTCACGGTCAGGGTATGTGAGCCATAAATATAATATTGTATGAGCTAAGGAATTGGGAACACGGGGAAGGTCATGGAGTTCCAGCGGCGGCTCTGGAAAAATGACAGAAAGTTTCGCGGTGTTAGTAACGATCCCTGCCTTAAGGCCTTGGAACCGCCCCTTCAAGGCCTTCGATCCAGGAACCTAAGAAATCTCATACTACAGTATAGGAATGGTCCACAATCTCGAGACCCCTAAATGAAATATCATGTAATACGAGCATATAGATAAATAGATAGCAGTACGAGATCATGCCATAAATAAACAACAAATCTTCATAGAATATCAATCACAAGTAAATAATAAGAACCAGAATGCTTTATGGTCATAAATAACAGAGACAGGTATAGGTAAACGATAATAAGCAATATAAATAATAAAAGCAGAGAATCTACATAATCAACCGAAGGAAATATACATAACGACAACAAGAAGATACATCACGACAGTAAGAAGAATAAGTTAACACAGTACGAAATATACACAACAATAACCATGAATAGTAAGGCAAATACATTACACAGTAAAATGACCAATCACAACAGTACGAGACATACATAATGATAACATGAAACAGGGGTAACTTAACAACGTTAACCTTCGATATAACACCATGGTGCTACGTGCACTGGTTACACCCATTATTCCATATCAACCATACTAGTATTACCACTAGTGGAGGTCTCCATATGTTCCTGCTTAATCACAGGCTCAAAACCACAGAGCGATTGGCAATTCCTATTGCACCATAGGGTACAGTAAATAAAGTTAATCGGTTACACTCCAGTAACACATTGTAGAAAGCTGAAAATAAGGCATTCATTGTTATGGTAGACAGGCAATAATATCGAAAATGATAGAATCACATGCTATAAGGAGTTACATGAATCAAAAAAAGTATTATGTGAACAAAGGAAATAGAGTTATATGAATTAAACAAAGCATTGTATGAACAAAGGAAATAAAGTTATATGAAATTAGACAAAGCATTATGTGAACAAAGGAAATAGTTATATGAAATTAAACAAAGCATTATGTGAACAAAGGAAATAGTTATATGAAGTTAAACAAAGCATTATGTGAACCAAGGAAATAGTTATATGAAGTTAAACAAAGCATTATGTGGACAAAGGAATTACATTCACAAGACAACCGTATTAATGACAAATGCCCAAACACCACCTAATACATAATTGAATTAAACAATAATTAAGGAAACAATCTATAATAATGGCATAGATACGAAAACACTAGATTTCCTGAAACAATGAGAATTCCAATGTTGTTTACCAACAAAAGGGTTAGTAAACTGGATGGGTCTTTCATAATAATTAAATTAATCTTAATTCTACCTGTAAAATAGATTCGAGCGGCACTCAATGTAGCAATGGCTCCGGTTTAGCACTAACACAAGCACTCACTAAAACATTCGAAAAGGAACTTCATTCGCTCAGCAGTCAACTGATAATCATCTTGGATTCTTTTCTCTCTCCGGTCCCCCTGTCACGCAGTAGCATAAGTTGACGTACTAACTTCACACTTCTAACCATAGAATGTATTTTGACCATCAACTCTCTTTCGCGGTATGTGAGGGCAGTGGAGTCTCAACATAGGGTGAAATGAGACTACGATTTTTTGTATGAAAGAAAACCTAGGATGTTACAATGTTTGTCTCAAGATTGTGTTCTAAACGTTTTCCTATTGTTTGTTTCAGGCTGAACACGTTGTCCATGTAAGATTGACTAGCACGAAAACCATTCTGATCCTCAGCATCCCAACAATCTTCAGTTCGGCTCTTAATTATCTTTCCATATAATCTACTGATTGAGTTGGTGATACCAAGCCCTTGATAGTTCGTGCATTCCTTTCTGTCGTCCTTATTCTTGTAAATATAACTGATGTATGCTGTCTTCCAATCTGAGGGTAGTAAATTGAAGGTATGTGTCTACAATTGAAATAATTTATCGGAACCATATCTAATCAATTCTCCCGGTCCTGGAGCCTTTCTATTTTTCATATGGTTGGCATACTTTTTTATTTCTTCGGGTGTTACTTTATATTCGCCGCTGTAAGAAATATCACGTTTTTCGCTGCGGTCAATTTCCAGAAATTCTGTTCGATCTTCCCTAAATTTTCTTTCTTAATCTTTAATCCATTTTTCTGGGGAAATAAAATTCAATCTACTGGGTTCTTTATTATTCATTTTACATTCTTTTATTTTTCTCTAGGCTTCTTTACTTTATGTGCTACCCAAGAATTTTTCTACATTGATGCAGGCCTTCTTCCACATTTCATTATCAACTTCATTTACTGTTTCTTTATTGTATTATTCAAATTTTTGTACTGTTGGTGACCCCACGTATCCTTCGTTCTCAACCATTTATTGTAAATTTCTTTTTTTATGTCTATTAGTTCTTTAATTTCTTCATTTCACCATTCGGTTGTATTCTTTTTATTCTGAATATCTCCAATAGCTTCAATTGCTGCCTCTTCAAGAGCTTTAATTACATTATGTTTCAATCGGTGAGGAATAATAAATATTGTTCTATTTCAAGTCCATTCTCATTCGATATAAAAACTGAGTGAACTCATTTTCAAAACTCTTCAAGTTGTACCTTTTTGTTGAGGCTCCTTTGAACCTGAGTACATAGTAGTGACGCTTCAAGCAAATAATGATCAGACCCGCACTCGGCTTCTCGGTGGACTCTAACGTTGTTGAATTTACATTTATTCTTCAGTTTTCTTTGCATATACAATATTCGATAATTGATTTCAATCTTCTTGCTTGTTGGGTCCAAGTGTATTTATGGATGTCCTTGTGTTGAAAGTATTCATTCATTATCTTCAAGTTCATATGTTCGCAAGAACGAATCAATCTTTGACCGTTTTCGTTTAGCCTTTCTTCCCCAAATAATCCGGCAACTCTGTTATCTTTTTCTACCAGTTATAACATTTAAGTCAACAAGAAGTATAATTTCCTTCCTCGTACCAATATTCTCAATCACGTCTGTCATCTTATCATACAATGTATCATTTATCTTCTCTCCTTCATCTTGAATGGGAGCATATGCTCCAACTACTACCAATTCATAGCCCCTTAACATTACTGCTCCTAATATTTCGTGATAGTCTTTTAGTTATTAATATACTTCCTTCAATATTCACGAAAAACATTTTATTAAAAAATAATACTTGAGTTATTTCTGAAGTGAGAGATTTAAAGTACTAATTCAGCAAAATTCAAGCCTCAATGTGGCATCATATAATGTTCGTACAATAGTGGTGGTATTTTCTTTTAGTCAATATTAATATGACCGCTCGAATTTCGTCAATATTTTTTTAATGCTGCCAATGCTGCCAATTCCAGAATCTTCAATTATTCTTGGATTTATCGTAACCTGAGGAACCGTTGTTAACAGACCTAACTACCTCTGTCAAGTCGGCCCTTTCTCGGCCATAATTTCAGATTGTCCTTACAATACGCACTTATTTTCTGTTCTTACCATTTTAATCTCGGCCTCACTGACGACTTCAACATCCTCGTTCAATTTACATGTCAACATTTCTCATGTTGATGACGAGATATTGTTGATGATGGAGCTCGTGTTGAATGATTATTTGGGCTATTACCATCATCTATTGTGGATGTAATGTTTTCCGACGTTTCGATAGACATCTTCTATCTTTATCAAGGAGGAAAAGTAAAAAACCTTTGGAAAGTCATGAAAAAAAATGAACAATGTTATATACTCATCTGTGGTATGATGATCTTTTTAAGTTGGATCGAACTATCGGCGTCCAAACTTCTGGCAGATCTATAGATGGAGCACTTATGGAATCTGGTGTTATTTTCATAAATGCTGCTTCTTTGATTTTTCTTCTCGCAAGTTTTTCTTCTTTGGATATTATTGATGCTTCATCCCATTTTATACGATGATTCTCATCTACAGCATGTTGGACTAACCTGGATTTGTCGCTGTCTAGTACTCGTAGAAGCTTCTGATGTTCTTTTATTCGTACATTCAGAGGGCGTTTAGTTTCTCCGATGTAAGATCTTCCGCATTCGCAAGGTAATTCATATATGCAGTTCTTTGTCCTTTGTGTCTCATTATTAGGCTTAACTTTTGTAAGTTTAGCTCTGATAGTGCTAGTTCGTTGGCTTTTTATACACAGTGGTTCTTGGGATTCCATTTTGTTTATGTACGAGTACATCTAAGAATGGAAGTTGTCTGTCCTTCTCGATTTCAATTGTGAATTTAATTGATTCCTCTTGATTGTTTAGATATTGAAGGAATCCATCTATAGTGTCTCTTCCATGTTGCCAAATAATGAAAGTATCATCTACATATCTTTTCCACAGTTTGGGTTTAAGTACATATTTTCTAATGCCTTCTGTTCAAAAATTCCATATATAAATCAGCTAAAATTGGTGATAGTGGTGAACCCATCCATTCCGAATTCTTGCTGATAAAAGATGTCTTCGAATTGGAAATATGTTGTTTCAATACAAAGAGAAAGCATTTCCATAATTGCATTGATGCTTAGTGTAGTTAATTTAATATGGAAATTTTCAGACAGAAGGCATTAGAAAATATGTACTTGAACCCAAACTGTGGAAAAGATATGTAGATGATACTTTCATTATTTGGCAACATGGAAGAGACACTATAGATGGATTCCTTCAATATCTAAACAATCAAGAGGAATCAATTAAATTCACAATTGAAATCGAGAAGGACAGACAACTTCCATTCTTAGATGTACTCGTACATAAACAAAATGAATCCCAAGAACCACTGTGTATAAAAAGCCAACGAACACAGGACAATATCTACATTATGAGTCAAACCATCAACTAAACACCAAATTGGGAGTAGCAAAATGTTTATTTGATAGAGCAATAAATATTTGTTGCACTGAAGAAGATCAAAATGAAGAAATAAATAACATCTCGAAAACTCTTAGAAGCAATGGCTACCTAAAAGATATTAGAAAAAGCTAAACGAACAGGAGAAAGTCAACCTGAACCAACAGATATAAATCAGACCATTAAAACCGTAATTCCTTATGTAAAAGGTTTGTCGGAGAAAATGAGAAGAATTGGAAATAGATACAACATATAACGACTGCATTCAAAACTCAAGACACTATCAGAGCTAAACTTACAAAAGTTAAGCCTAATAATGAGACACAAAGGACAAAGAACTGCATATATGAATTACCTTGCGATGCGGAAGATCTTACATCGGAGAAACTAAACGCCCTCTGAATGTACGAATAAAAAGAACATCAGAAGCTTCTACGAGTACTAGACAGCGACAAATCCAGGTTAGTCCAACATGCTGTAGATGAGAATCATCGTATAAAATGGGATGAAGCATCAATAATATCCAAAGAAGAAAAACTTGAGAAGAAAAATCAAAGAAGCAGCATTTATGAAAATAACACCAGATTCCATAAGTGCTCCATCTATAGATCTGCCAGAAGTTTGGACGCCGATAGTTCGATCCAACTTAAAAGATCATCATACCACAGATGAGTATATAACATTGTTCATTTTTTTTTTCATGACTTTCCAAAGGTTTTTACTTTTCCTCCTTGATAAAGATAGAAGATGTCTATCGAAACGTCGGAAAACATTACATACACAATAGATGATGGTAATAGCCCAAATAATCATTCAAAACATTTCTCATGTAAGATCAAATTTTACAGCGATATCTGAATCAATTTTGTGAAGCATGGCTATGCTTAATGAGCTGGCTGAACACTGCGTCATATTTTTGAGGGAAAAGAGAACCAGCAAGAAAATCTCCATAGCCCCCTCATATTCACTTTTCGATAATTCAGGAAATGGTCTCTGATACAATTCACAATGAACATTATTTGTAGGTACAATCCAATTTTTGATACGACTTGAATAGTTAAAGTATTGTCAAACCAATACCATAAGACAGCAGGTAACTTATGCAGAACAGAGTTCAGAAAGGATTACCATTCAAAAGTACATATAATTGAAATTTCTTGGGAGTAATCAATGAGATCACATATGTTGTATGATGAATATCGTTGGGTTCTATTAAAATTCTTAATGATTATCATAAAAAAAGAATCACAAAAATATTGATACAATTCACTGTCAACATCATTTGTACAACTCACAATAGAGAGCATTTTACCTACTGCTCTCACCAAAAAACTGCTCTACAAGAATTTCAAACTGCTCTCATCAAAAAACGTCTTTACATGCATTTTAACCAACTGCTACCACCAAAAAAGGGCTTTACAAGAATAGTACCAACTGCTCTAACCAAAAAATGGCTTAACAAGAATATTATCAACTACTCTCACAAAAAATGCCTTTAAAAGAATAGTACCAACTGCTCTCACCAAAAAAAAATAGCTTTGCGAAAATTTTACCAACTGCTCTCACCAAAAATGCAGTTACAAGCCTTACAACTAACTCCTCTCACCAAAGATTGCTTAACAAGCAATCAACTATTCTCACCGAAAATTGACTGAAATGCATTTTAAACCAACTGTTGTCACCAAAGATGGCTACACAAGCATTTTAACCCGACTGCTCTCAGCACAAATAGCTTTACAGATATTTTAAACCAGCTGCAATCACAAAAAAATGCCCTACAAGCATTTCAATAAGCTACTCTCATCAAAAAAAGGCTTCACTAGCATTTTAAATAATGAATTGAATTACACTATTACAATATAAATTCAACTTTAGTAGAGGATTAGGATCCATCATCACACTGCATCATTGAATGTTATCAAATATAAGGGTGACGGTTAACTCCTCAGATATCAGAACTGATTATTCACATCTAACGAGCACAATGAACTCTTAAGACTCATGATGACACAGTATTGAAACTAGATCGGATCCCACTTCTCTTATTCTTTGACGGAACACATGCCGACGTATAGGTAGCGAGGATCGGACTCGCAGTATCCTTGTTGGTCAAAATTGTTGGATACCGTTCTCTTCACTGGACCGCCAAATTCGCACATAGTTCGCCATAGTATTCTGTAAAACTATCTCCAGCATGTTGTGAACTACTCTCCAGTTCAGACGATCCAGTCCACAACCCAACATGGGAAATGCAAGCTTATTAGCAACCAATCTGGCCAGATCGTCCCTAAAGGTTCGCAGGGTGGTCCACATGGCTCGATAAGTGGGCGCTCCGTAAGATATCTCTATGGTTACCATTTAAAATTAAAATAGGGGCCAGCAGTCAACTTCAGGATTTGGCTACAGCAAAGTTGCTGTAGCATGTGATCTAGTACACGAGCAAATTCAATCTGGAACATCAGGATCGTTTCGTAGGAAATGTTAAGATCTTCAGCTAGGCAATGTGCCAATGAGTAGTCAACAGGCACTGCAAAAAGATCTTTTTGCAGCTCGGTTGTGTTCCCGTACCTCGCTTTTCCAGTATCCCCATAGTTTGCCATAAAGCGATCAAAGCCCAATTCCTCCTGATCTGAGGTCTGTGTAGTAGTTCTTCCCACTCCAGTCTTATCCTGAAGGTAATGGTCGGCCTCATATCTCGCTAGGCGTTCCTTTTCTTTTGGCAATTTTTGGATGCGATAGACTACGTCGTTGAAACTTTTCACAAACTTATATCGTCCTTCTCAATCCTTCTGTTCCTTTGAGGATAACACTATTCTCCTCTTGGGGTTAAACAACCATACCAAATCGCTCACCACGAATCCACCTTCCGCTGCCTTGGTGTCGAAACGAGTCTTTAAACAGTCTCACATGCAATTTGTCAGTTTTTTCGGATATTCTCAAGAACATATTGGAGCCTCCCCTGCAGACTATTCACATAGTCCACGCCCACTATGTCTGTTCGAGTTCTTCATCGAAATTCCAGGTGGTCTTATTTCGCGACCAAACATTATGAGTGCTGGGGTTTCCCCAGCCGATTCCTGCACAGATGACCTGTAGGCCCTGATAAATAAATACCAATCTCTCTGGTGGCCAGAGACAACCTTGGCCAAGAAGTTTCTCATAGTCTTCTCATTCTCTCGAATATGCCATCTGATTGTGGTTCGGAATGGTGTAAGCCACCACCCATTTGTAAAAGTAGTCCACAACAAAAAGGAAGTAGTTGTTTCCATTTTCTGTTTCTGGAAATGGACCAGCTTTAACCATTACCAATCGTTTAATTAGGCTATCAACGTAAACTGTTATATATTGGGGCTCTACGACTTCTTCCTTAACCAAAGAGCACAGTCGGCATTTTCTGAACCAATCCGTGACGTCTACTTGAATTCAACCCAGCTATCCCATAAAAACCAATTAAAGTTATAAAGTTGTAAAATTGCTTATATATGTGAAATCGGTGATTGCGCATACTCTGCTAGTGGTACTGGCAATGCTCCGCGCAGAAATTCAGTTGCCTTTATTTTCTCTCGTCGAATTGAGCTGGTCATAGTGGTTATAGTTCGTCTACATCGACTCTTCCATGCAAAGTTATGGAGGAGGAATTCTTCTTGATATATGTTCAACCAAAGGTTTTGTTGTGCTACAATGGCCCTCAATTGAAGTCTAAGGTGTTCAGAGATTTGTTGAAATCCTATGGGATTACCCAGAAATTCACCGAGAATTACCATGCTCAGCATCGCACAGAGCGTACTAATCAAACGTTGGAGACTATGATGCGCTATTATGTAACAGATAATCATAAATCTTGGGACAAAGATTTACAGAAAATCGTATGTGCGCTGCGAACGCAAGTGAATGAATCTACCAAGGTTACGCCTTATTCAGTTATTTTCGCTAGAGAAATGCCTGCTAACGTTTGCAAAACTGACCATTCTTCAAACGATGATGATGCAATTGTCGCCGGCGATCAGTCCGATCAACCAATGACTGATCAATCAATAAAGAATAGAAAATTAAAGTTTCGAAGACTATATGCGGAAATTCGTGAAAGAATGACTGCTGCGGCAATGAAAGACAAAAAATATTACGATCTTCGTAGACGCCCAGTCACATATAATGTGGGTGACAAAGTTTATGTGAAAAATAAGCAACTGTCCGATTCAGTCCTGCAGTAGACAAGTAAATTAGCCCAATTGTATATCGGCCCATACACCATTCGCAAAAAACTATCGACATGTACGTTTGAGCTATTTGATTGGAAGAAAAATAGATCAAAGGGGGTGTGGCACTTAAATGATATGAAAATGGCTCCCGAGGAAGATGGATTTTGTATATATGATATTTTTTTTTTCTCTGATATGCTAGATGTTGGAGGCTCCATGCATTATTTTCTGTCTGGCTTGTTTTCTGGCGTGCGTGATCCGTACTCTAGATTTCGGTTTACAGGTTGCAAAAAAAAAGTAATCTTTTTTCCCTGGGTGTAGGGAGTGTAACGTTGTAAAATTTCTATGATATATGTGAAATCGGTGATTGCGCATACTCTGCTAGTGGTACTGGTAATGCTCTGCTCAGAAATTCATTTGCCTTTATTTAATCTCGTCGAATTGAGCTGGTATGCACACTTTACTATCAGGGCGGAAAGATTCTCCACCCTAATTATATCTCTGGTCTGAGAATTCCAGAATGTACAGTTGTTGGATTCATCACTGTTGAGTTTCACCGATCCAATATTGTTCTTCGGCATCACAGATAAGCCAAATACCTACTATATCAGAATTCATGAACATAAGAAATTAAGAAATTGTGCTGTGAAAATATAGTATATTGTTGCCAACCGAGTTCTCCAATGTTCAGTATAATCGATGTACCAATAAATGAAATATCAAATTTGTTGTAATTCATTCTGTGCTGAATTTGATGGAATTGAGGAGAGACAAGGTCACATAACGGGATAAAGGAAGTCACGGGTGATTACATTCTTGAAATTTCCTGGAGATGATGGAGAGTTCCAGAGCGTCAATCAGCCGGTGAAAATACTTGCTGGTCTTGACACACAATATAGTTGATTGAAGATCTTTGCCGATGGCTCCTATTCATAGCACTTAATATAAATATATATTTATGTACATAAATTATTTCTTTGAGTAGTAAAAATAAATTAGTCGAAGTAGGACTTGTTATTTTTGCCATATCGTTTAAGAAAAACATTACATTGATGTCAGGTGTGGGGTTCACTAAAATAGAGAGAAAACTATTCTGAAAATTAGCCAGGAAAATCCTGAATGCTGGTGACGAGATCTCAAGCTGGAAAATGGATCATGCCGGTATGGACTTTTTCAAATAAGCCTGAGAATGAAGATGGAGGAAAAGTGTCGAATTATTAGTGGAAAATGGGCCTGAATTCAGCAATTGGAAACCAATTGGTTCATTACCGAATATAAGTTATGGTGAAATGGAGTTCATTCATGTTGAATGGAGTTCTGATCAATCCATTCAAAAATGAATATATTTCTTTTTACTACAATTTATATATTGTTCTTTCATTTCGTTAAATATTTAAATTTCAATATAGTAAAAAACCATTCAGGCACATTTAGGTATATCAAATTAAAGAGAATATAACTTGAGTTTGAATTTTTTTTATCACGTTTAGGTAAAGAAACTTCTCATGTCATTCGGGCAACTGAGGACTTTCAACTTGGTGAAGGAATCAGCCTTCGGACTGAGCAAAGGTTATGCTTTTTCTGAATATATCGACATAACAATAACGGTTTTATTAATAAAATTGAGGAAAATAGTATGAATGTGGATTCCAATTGGGGAAAATGCCAAAGCCTTAGCAAATAAAATAGAGGCAAATTCCTAGGACATGACAAATAAAATAGGGGAATAAAATGAATGACAACATTAGTACCTGAAAGAGAGTTTCAAAGACAAATTAGCATCCATAGGGATTAAAGATGCTGATAGTCTGAGAAAAAACTAACAATTGCTCGAAACTAGAGGATAACATCGGAAATATCAAAAACAGGTTAGAATCCTTGGAGACTTTGAAGGACGAAATAGGAGATGATATCCAGGAGAAAATAGAAGATCATTCCTAGTGTATGATGAAGATTATGGAGGATCAATTAGACAAAATTATGGAGGATCGATTAGACAAAATGAGCAGAAAAGTGGATAAGAAGGTGAGTAAAGATGAGTATTCCGATAAAATGTGAAAATAATGGAGAAGCAGGCTGAGCAAACGGCAAACCACCAACTTTCGATGGTAAAACCAAAACCGCCTTCTACGTTTTATCAGAGGCACATACTGAGGATAAAGTGACGACCTTGATTGTTGCAATGAGAGGATAGTTTATCCCAACCAGTCAGCAAAATGAATACTGAGCGCTAATACTCCAAATGAGATATGACGCTGAATATTTACAACAAGTATATCCAGCCCAGAGTTGTTTCCAGAAGAACTCAGAGACCCTGCAAGAATTCGAAGCCGCTATCACACGGTTGTTAAGGCTGGCCTATCCTACTGCACCGGACTGTTTCATGGAACAGCTCGCAATGCAGACATTAAAGTGCAAGGAACGTGCTGATACATCAACCAATCAGAGTGAAGCCGTGTCAACCGAAATAGTTGACAGTGCGTCTCTTTTCATTTCACATTGCAATGAAACGCAGGTGAAACAGTATTGGAATCCTTCAGAATGTGGCATGATCACGATGTCTAGGTGAACATGTTCGAATCATGTTGGTGAAGAAAATGATCCGAGTGGTGTGACGACGTGTCGTGTCATTTTTGGTCGTTGGCACTCAATGCAATTGCCTGCCCATTTCTTGCAGTCTGATACAATGGATGGTCAGAGTAATCGTTGTTTGACCATTTTCCTGGAGTCATTGATACCTGGGTGTTACTGTCTATGGATAGTGTCAAAAGCTGCTTTGCGGAATCGCTTTGTGATGAATGGTCGTCATGTGGTTTCGATGTATCACAATACACGGCGATGTTCGGTTTTAACCTTTGAAGACGAAGTCCAAAGTCATTGTGTAGGTATCTTTGTAATTCGTCATCTTCTCGTTGCCACTCGGGCTTGAAAGTCTAGACTAGCTTTGAGTTCGTCTATTCAGGAAAGCGTATCTACGACGAAATTGTCTTTTCCAGCTATGTGGCGTATATCTGTAGAGAACTGAGATATGTAGTCTAAGTGACGTAATTGGCGTGGTGAGCACTTCTCTGGCTTCTGTCGGAATGCAAATGTCAACGGTTTTGTGCTTTTACCATGTGTCGAAAGTGTTTGATAGCAAAGTAGATAGCCAGCAGTTCGCTGTCATAAGCGCCATAATTTTAGAGTTTCAGGTTGTGTAATCTTATTGCAAAAGAATGCAAGAGGTTGCCATTCATCTTCGAGCAGTTGTTGGAGAATGTCTCGAATAGCCGTGTCAGTTACGACGGCTAAATGTGCGTCATCTTTGGGATGCGGTTGCAAGGTGGCTGATGCTAATCTTGTTTTAGCTTCTTCGAATGCCATCGAAGTTTTTAGTGTTCATGTTATCTTTGTCTTCCCTTTTATGTTCGGTACCAGCACGTCATTCAATGATGCCAGTGTATTTGATGCTCTAGGTATGAAACGACGGAAGAAGTTTACCATATCTTAAAACATTTTAGTTCTTTCGCTGTTGTTGGTTGTCTGTAGTTTGAGATGACCTGGACTCTATCAGGTAATGGTTTTGTCCCATCAGCAGAAATCAGATAACCCAGAAATTTTACTTCTGGCAGGCCAAACACACACTTGGTTGGGTTGACTACAATGGAATAGTTGCGTAATCTTTCGAAAATGATTCGAAGATGCTTCAAGTGGTCCTTTTCGGCCGATGAATCAATCAATATGTCGTGGATGTAGAAAAAGCAGAAATTCAAGCTTCGCAATACCTCATGTATGAATCGTTAAAAGGTCTGGAGAGCATTTCTTAGTCCGAACGACATGAAAGGGAATTCAAAAAGGTGTGATGATTGCTGTTTTATAGCCTTCTTTTTCGGCCACCGGAATCTGGTTATATGCTCGGACTAGGTTAAGTGTAGAAAAGACTTTCTTTCCTCGAAAAATGTGAGTGAAGTCTTGAATATGCGTAATTGGGTATTGGTCGGAAACGGTCCAGGTGTTGAGCGCGCGTTAGTCTCCGCATGGCCTCAATTCTTCAGAATTCTTCTTCGAGGAAAGATGTAGTGGTGATGACCATGGGCTGTCGGAGGCATGGGCGATTCAAGCCAGAGCATGGATTCCAATTCTTTTTGGCTATTTTTAACTTTTCTGGAGCCAAGCGTTGTGGCCTCGAAGATATAGGTGGTCCTGGAGTGGTTTTATGTTAATGTCGTGCTTAGTGTTGTGCTTTACGGGTTTTGGAATTCCCTCTGGACATGTAATTTCTGAGTAAGACATCAATAGTCTGTGATACTTGAATGATCCTGTGACCGTTTTTATTTCTGGAATTGAACACTCAGCTACTTCTCCTTTGGTAGTGACTTGGGTAGCTCCGTCCACAAGTCGCAGATTTCGAAGATCTACTAGCAGATCGAAGTGGCTCAAGAAGTCAGCGCCGATGATAGGCTTCGATAAGTCGGCAACTACGAATCTCCATGTGAATGGTCATCGCAGTCCGAAGTTTAGTGTCAAGGGGGTGGTTCCGTAAGTGGAGAATACTGCCCCATTGGTGGCGGATAATGTGTAGTCTGACTTTTTCGTCTGTTGTTCTGATGTTACGCTGCGAGAAAAACGAATAGCTCCGCTCCTGTGTCGATGAAGACTACATAATGTCATAAGTGTAAAATTAATAACATTAACTGCAGACATAACCAACCCTTTGTGATAACGCCAACATAACACAGAATGCTTCCGATATAGTATGTAATAATACAGTCGGAGTATTTCCTAAAACAGCGCTAGGACATAGATAGGCGGTTACTACACAGGTGAATTATCGAAATATGTATTAATATCACCGAATAAAGAAGCATAGGACTAACCAGTAGTCGCACTCACGAGATTTTGAACTGAAATCGCTTACACCTAAGGAATCACGCGCATTCCTCGCCGCTCATCTAATCCACCGCGAATTTAAAAATTTATTAGGAAAGGTTATTTGCGTTATCTGAAAACTTATATTTTTGATTTAAGCTGGTAATAAGTTTTCACATTTCATTTTTAGAACGCATTCAATAAATGATATATTGTTTTATTGTGGATTTAATATCACTTCGAAAGAAACAGTAATTAGTAATGAAATTTACTCAATAGTTTACTCAGAAACAACAAAACCGGTGCCTCTACAACTTTTTGAAATGTGTTAAAAAAGTGAAATGACTCATTAAAATTTTTCCAACGAGAATTGAGGTAAAAAGTATGTATTATATGGAAAAATAAGTAGTTGGTGATTGAAAGCATCAAATTTGTTTAATATCAAATCCTCAATACTTATAATTACACTGAAACATTAATCTCTTGAGTCCATGAAAAATAACTTTATTTTTATATTGAATTGTTTCGAACAATTTTTTTCAATGAATTCTCTGACGATTTGGTTTGAACTGATACTATTTTTTACTATATTCAACTTATGAAAAGTGGAATTTGATTATGGAATTCTTAACTATCGGCAAATCCCTCAACACGAAATGTTGCAAAAAACATTGATTTCTGTGATAACCCCCATATATATGTTCTTGCTTCAAATTTCTTTTGAACTTAAGAATCCTGTTTAATGGGATTAGTTAAATGTAGTAATTTTTACAGATTAAATCAACATCTTATCAAAGCATATAATTTATTATTTGTTAATGGATTTCTTCGAGTTTGTTTTTTTGCCTCAATAAATTTTTTCAAGACTCACTCAGCCTAATTTAAACTTATAGTACAATTTGCAGGTAATATTGAATTATCTTCTCATAAAACTGGTTTTCTGATATAAAATTATATTTTCATATTTCTATAATGAATATAATATAGTAATATACAACAGAATAAAATACTATACAGTATCATAAAGATATAGTTTAATTCTGCATGCATTTCAGTCAAAAATTATGTATACATAAATACATTCAAAATAACAAGTAAACAAGGACTTAGTAAGTGATATGATAGAAATATATAGAAAAGAATTTTTTACGCTATGAAATCATGTTATGTGGTAAATTTGCATAAGGATCAATTCCATCAGAAAATTTGTACCTAATCCATAAATAAAACGAATACTGACTAATTGAAAATACATTTGACAAATTCAAATAATTAATCGATATTTCTAGTGAATTCAGATATATATATGGCCTCTGGAGGAAATTAATTGAATGACATCATAGTTTCAATCCCATAAGCAACAGAATTGATATAATTATCTGAGCAGCTAAAGACACCTTTATTTTCTTCTAATGAGAGATCCTTATTCAAAAGCTCCTTGCTATCCAGTCCACTATGGCCATATGATTTTGAAGTTGATGCATCAATATTCACTCCTAATCACAAAAATTGATGTGTCACAATGTGTTACAAGTTACATTTATTCAATAAATAACTTTTCACCTGTGCCTTCTTGAAAAATATCTGGAAATGCATCATTTTTCACTACAAATCCTTTTTCTATGAACTACTTCTGGCAGTCCTAGGATCCATTCTGACCTACCTATCTTTGGAATCCAAATGATTTGTCTGAAGAACTAATACAAAATTTGGACTGATAGCATAATGAAGGTCAATACCGATACCATTCGTAAGTGGTTAGGCTACTGAATCTCCATGGTTGAATGAAGCACTACTCAACTAACGGAACTTTTAATAAACAACATTTTCCACAATACTATATGTATCACTCACCTGTCAGTGTCTAATGGTATCGAGAAAAAGAAAGTTTGGGATTATTGAGACTATTGTTTTGCAGTTGTATACGCTACAATTGTTAACCATTTTGGAATTGGAAACAAGGACCACAATATGAGGTTAGAATCCCTGCGAGATCCATGAGTCAGACTTGGTGTAAGAAAATCCATGGAGTGCGACTTCTGGTAGGTATCTACACTGTGAAAGAAGCTCCCACAGTAGCGAGAGCAATCTTAGAGGGTTTCATTCTTATATACGGACTAATGAAAGAGGTTAAAGCAGATATGAGTAGATAATATCACAATCAAGTTTTTCCGAACTACTCAAAGTGCAACACAATATTTCGACAACGTATCGCAGTCAAGCAATAGGAGGATGTGAAAGAAATCATATGGTAGAATCTTGAGGGATTTTATCAAAATGTATACAAATGAAAGCCAGACCGACTGGGATAAGTGTAGAAAATATTTTATATTCCCCCAACGTCGTGTCACCTTAAGAATGAACTTTCGCATGGAAAGCTAACCTTAGCTCGGACATATTCTGTGATATAAGAGTAGATCCTATTTATAGTATTGCAGCGTATGACCAAGAAATACGTTTTCCATTATAGTTCACGCAAGAACAAAGTTAAAAATTATCTAGAAAGGATAAAAATAAAACGTACAGATTCGCATGACAGAGATGCATCCCAATTGAATTTTTCTATGGGGATTGTGTTCTCATAACAAATGAAGCCAGGCAAATATTGGACCCTTGGTACAAAAGTCCCTATACAGTTGTCTCTACAGTTGGACCTAGTTGAATAATTGTTGAACAAGATGGAAGACACAGTACTGTGTACAAAAATAGAGAGTAAGAAATACATTAGTTAAGATTCCATGTATATAGAAGTTATGTAGTCTTTCCCTTATATATTGTGATTATTAGCAATGTGAATGGTAGATACCTTTAAGTAACAAAACATTTAATTAGTTGTAAAACTTTTATCGTTGTAACTAATAAAATCTGATTTTATTCTGATATAAATTTAAGGTTATCGTTGATTGGTAATTAAATCAAGTGAAATCTCTCACTCTAGGAGAACAATATTCACCAGTGGCCATAGTATCTGAGAAAGGGAAGGTGTAGAGATGTTTTTTATCACATCTCATTTCAGCAACTAACCTTAATACTGAAATATCAATCATTGTTATTGAAATTAAAGTCGTTGTATAAATTGTTATCATTACAACATATGCAGTATTGGCACACTAACCCACTGGAATATAAACTAATATACCTATTAAGGAGCGATTATTGATTAAAGACATCTGAGAAATAACTGGTACATTTTTCCTTCAACGGTGTCTCATTACAGTAGATTCCCGTCGAGTCTCACGTGGACCCCTGGGGGTCAACCTACACCACTTTGGGAATCTATGATATAGAGAACTCATCATACCTTGAGATTGCCATTTCATATCTAAGGTTATATACATGTTTTACATTTGAAAAGGTCTACCTACATCTTATTCTGGAACATCCTATACGTTTGAAAATGAATTCGTACTGTGATTCAGGTTACTTACAATTAAATTCACAATATCATTATATGCTCCCTTAAAATAACCTCGGCATCAGGAGATGATCACCCGGTATACAGTTGAACTATTTGAACTATTCATTAAATTCAATATTACATGCGAACCTGATAAATACCCTGAATAAGTTTTTCCATCAGATTTTAACTCAAAGCGATAATGAATGAAAGAAAATTACTCATCAGAATTAATTTCATTTTTACCATAGTGATGCAAAAGGAACGTGATATTCTCGTTAATGGAATATTATAAAGAAGTCTGAGACCAAACAACCAATATTCAACATGATTTATTTCAAAGTACTCGGGTTCGAATCTCAATAAGAATTGATTCAAAAGTATGTTGATTAGCCTGTAGAAAAAAGTTCAGTTTCTCAACCTTAAATGATTGTTATCCGAAAAATATGAGAATTGATAGCTTAAAATCAATGAAATATGTATAATTGATCTAAAAATTCACAGCTTATACTGGATTTCATAAACTTTGATCGGTTTTGATCAACTCCTTGATTGAGCGTATGTATGAAATTACGTGAATTCTTCATTCCATTGGTCAATCTGACATATCCGTTGAAGTATTCTGTGAATCTTTTGATCAGCGATTTTATGAAACCCACTATTTTAGACTCTGATGGTAGGTTGGAAATTGAAGAATGACAATGTGATATGTCACTCATTTAATTATAGAAAAGTGAAATATTAATGTTGATGGGAAATTTTGATTTGAATTTTGATTTTATTCGCTCCAAGCTACAACAACATCAATTCCAAGATTCTCCAGATCGTCTAAGGCACTTCTTGATATGTATGTTCCATCTGCTTTCACCACTACAATAAACGGTATGTGTGTAACTCCAAACCTCCAACGAATATCACTGAGGACAAATGGAAATGATTAGTCAAAAATGTGATGCGATGTTACAGCAAAAAAATCATCACGATAGAATATGGAATTGCAAAATGTATGAAATCATTAGCTATTAATAACTTTGGTTAATATATTTTTTTAAGTTTTCAATTGAAATTTTCAATCTACTATTCTTAAGTATTAAGTGAATATGTTGAACTATTAAATGACATGAAGAAGTTATCAAACAATATTGATATTCCTGTACAACACTTTAATTAAAGTCAGTTCTCTGTAGTCTTCTTATGTTGTAGGGATCTCGTGCCAGTTGGTCTATGAGGATGTTTTCATGTCCTTCAACGTTCTGATGGTACTTTGTTCAGCGTTTTTGATTTCGTCATCGATAAATGGTATCATTAGATCGTTATGAATGATGTAGTTAGATACATACCACGGCGCATCTGTTATCGAGCGTAGTATTTTGGATTGAGTCTTTGTATTATTTGAATATTGGATCTTTTAGCACAACCCCAGAATTGTATGCCATATATCCAAATCGGTTTAATGATCACCTTGTAGACCAGTATCTTATTCTGATGGAATCATTTGGATTTTCTATATTTAACTATAGTGTAAGACTATAATTGTCAATTTTAGATATTTTTATTTATTTACATTTTCAAGAATACACTTATTCAATAAAATATTGAATAATATTTGGCATTTTCATTTTTTCTGCTCATGTGCTCTTATGGACCAGCCGCCAATGATAACACCGGCCTAATATTATTTCATTTATAATATGTGATAACACTTGAGTAATAACCGACGAAAATGCTTGATAGAATTCCAAAGTTAATCCATCGGAATACCATTGGAATACTCAAACTATACCTAACGGCCAAAAATATCTGACAAGGAATCGGAGCACAGTAAATGACGTGGCCTCGTACTTTCGTCTAGTATTCGTTCAGCTTCAGTTAGTACTCAGTAGCAGTTATTTTGCGTTTTCGTGTACTGACTTACATCCCAAAAAATATAATTGAACGTTCATGATAGATAGATTACCTAGATTACAAAATTATTCCTATTCATGTTGAATGCAATCCCAAGGAATCGATATGTGCTACAATTGATTTTGATCATGTGCAGTGCAATATCTTCCATACGAAATGAGGTGTAATAACGATCAATACAAAATTGATGCATCTCTACGCTTTGTCATAGAAGATATTCGGTACCGCATAATGCGATACACCAGTGGCAGTACCTATAGTATGGTAAGGCACATCAGAAAAAATATTATTTTTATATATATATACAGAGTGCGGCAAAAGTCAGTTTACACTGTCTGGTATTCACGCATGCGTGTTTTCTCAGCCAGTATCGTACCTAGGGCGGAAGGAGACAGCTAAAAAGTAGCGAGTTGAGTTGTTTGCGTGTAGTAGTCTTGTGTACGTGGAGATTTTCGAAGAATTTCGCACTAAATTAAAGGACATAATTATCTTCACTTCTTCCCGTCATGTTCACAGCTCGAAATATAGTACGATATTAATCGCTGAAAAGACAAGCAAGTGGTACTTGGAGAGATATGTCACTTGCGATATGTTGTGCAATCGCGCTGTGAACTTTTTATCGCCTGCTTTTAGATTTCAAGTATCTGTCTGTGCGTGCCGCGTATCGTATATCGCTTATCTTATATCGCCTTAGTTTGAACGGTGCCTAGATATAATATAAGATATATCATAGCTGACTTTCACATTCTGCGAGTGGAAATGATGCGCGAGTCACGTTTTTCTTCGATGAGCGGCAGAGACATCTGTAGTCATCTCCAAAGCGGATCGGTAAATTAGGAATTTTCAGTACCTAGAGATCGGTAAAATGGATTTTATCGAATCTCGGTCTTGATGGACTATTCTTTAACGAGCATGAACTTTCATGTTATCTATGCAACGCCATTTTTTTCTCCCATGTCGTGTTCAAGGTTTATTCCATACATAGACTACTTATTTATTATTCAAAAAGTAGTGCTATTCAGCTAGAGAGGTATTCATTTTCAACTTATTCAATTTAATTTAATTGAAATGTTTTAATCTTGATGTGTTCCCAATTGCTACAGTGATAGTATTGTCAAAAGGTATGTGTTGCATTCATATAAGTAGTGGTTTTGGATTAACTTATAACTCACTAATGTACTGTGAATTAATATTTTCTGTAGCAATTTCATATTAGTAAAAATTGGGGACAGTTTCTAACACTGTTTTCTTTCTAGGTTTTTCAATACACAAGTTGAGGGTGTTAGAAATGTTTGGTTGGAAAGAATCGGAAATCCATGTCTTCATTCATCCAAAAACGTTATTTGCATAAAGCATTTTCATATGGATTGTATAGACCCACATAGAAAGCTGAAAAGATTTGCTCTACCAACACTTAATTTGCCAAGTAATTCATTCTACTCCCTATGATTATCATTTTTGTAATTTCAATAATCTTTCAGATTATGTAAGTTGCCCTCATAATGATGACATATTTTTCTACCTTCCAGAACTCCTGAAAAACTTTGAGGCAACAAGGTATTTATATATAAGTGAACTGCTCATAGTCATTGATTATAGTTTTGGGTATTCCACTTATAGTTGGTTTCATAAAATCGTTTATCAGAAGATTCCTAGAATACTTCAACGGATATGTGAGATTTACCATTGAAACGCCAAATTCATGGAATTTCAGTTAATAAGTTTATTGATTTTGCCATGAAATTAATTCTGTACTTTTATAACAGAACTATTAATAAAATTTTATCGGGAAAAAAACAAGATCTTATGATCCAATAATGAAGATGGCATCCAAAAAAGTATCTAAAAGAAAATAGACTTTAAGAAATTGTTTCTGTCATAAAAGTATAAATCTAATGTATTTCATGCTTAAATTGATATATTTGTCATTAATATTCTAATTTATTCTTTTAACGTGTTTTTTCATAAGTTGATGAGTAATTATTGCATAATTATTGTTGGTTTGTTTATTCTTTCCCTCGATATTGAATTTTTGTAAATTGATTATTTATTGCATTATATATATATATATTTTCTAAAGTTTCTTTTTGTTTATTTCCCTTCATCCTCTGAGGCCCGGTTGTACAGTGACAACTCAATTCGAAGCTCAACTGAGCTCAGTTCACTCTTGAGCCAGGTTCAGATATGTCATCCGGTTGTACAGGTTATGTTTGAGGAGAGTTCAAGTGAACTTTCCTTGAGTACAATTCTTCAGAAAATGGCAACGTCGCTTCCTTTGAGACATGCGTTTTTGATACGAATAGTAACAAATTTTGGACAAATGGAAAAAGAAGAAGAATTAAAATTCTCCTATGACAAGAGCGCAAATATAATTTTAAAAATTTGAATTGTTCTATTTGAACAAGATTAGTTGATGAGTGCTGTTGTGGTTGTGATTGAAAAAAGTGTCAGTAATAATGTCAGACGTAAAGCGAAGCGCAAATTTCACGTGCTCCAAGAGAACATTTTAATAAATATTATTAAGCAATATAATTGAAAATAAACAAAATCCATTTCTATTAATTTCATATTAAAAATTCTGTTTTTGAGTGAAACACGAACACAACTCATTCACGAAAATACTACCTTTCAACTACAACTATTTGACATATAACCTATAAATTGTAAATTGAACTCTACGATTGAACTGAAATTTCTGTTGAACCAGGCTTGAGCGCCCGATTTTGGAAGTTCAACTTGAGGGTCGGTTTGAGTGAAGTTCAGCCTTGAACTCGCACTGTACAACAGATATTTCTTATTTGAGTTGGGTTCAGTCTTGAACTAGGCTTGAACTCCGGACTGTACAACCGGGCCTGAAGATTAATATGTTCTTCGATTTGAAGGGCAGATATATTTGAAATGACCATAATTCTTTTAATCTGCTGCAAATTGTCACAAGTTTCTGATCAAATGATATTTTTTATTGAAAGCAGATTGAAATAATGGTCATTTCAAATGTATTTGTTTTAAAAATCCAATAAAAATATGGAATTCAACCTGCGCTTGCGTGAAATCCTATGATAACTCATATAAAATGCACTAGAGGGCGCCACGAGAGGAACGTTGCGCGAATGGAATCTGTAATCAACTAGGTGATGACTAAAGATGGCGTTGTAAGTTGAGCTCTCGAAATCGGGACCCAAATTCATGCCAGAGTTGCCTATCTATAGGTAGTCTATGGTCCGACAAGGTGTAAGAAAAACTAGGAGTGGGACTACTGGATGGTGTCTATACAGTGGTTATGATCTTGCGTATTGAAGAGAGGAAGAAAGATAGGTAACTGGGAAATCTCTTACATTCTCATGTAATCTAATTCATAAAACAAACAATAGGTAGGTTAGGGATTTTGGCTGTTAATAAAGATAATGAGGTATATATAATTCTTTCTGATCTACATTAATTAATTCTACTTCCTTAATATTAATCATGCCAGGAAATAATTTTTCAGCCATGATATTGACCTCAAAATCAAGTATTTCTTATTGTTTAGCGACTGAGATGACGTCACAGATGGAAGCGCAGATACGGACGAAAAAAAAAATTTTAAAGACCAATACCTTTAAATTTCCACCGTACCTACTGAACTAATGCATAAGTTTTGAGTTAGTAGTAAAACACTTTCTACATACCATGAAATGTTAGAATTTTTGTAAATGAGTTACCTTGCAGTTGATTCCTTCTTGCTTGGTTCTTCAAATGGCACTGCATACCAAGGTCCATTCATTAGTCGAAAGAAATAATCAAACTCAGTGGCAGTTCTTTTCTGACGATATCAATATTATTTCAAAGCCACATCTTCTATTGAAAGCTTCCTGAAAGAGACATCTGATAGATTTAGGACCTGTTTCTGAAGTTGCTTCAACGCTCCAATTGGCAATCGAATTTATTTGTTAATAGGCATACTCAAAATTACAGAGGTCAATCGCGAAAATTGTTCTCAAAAAATCCACCTTTGTGAATTTCCTGCTCTATCTTCGTAAGACCAGATTTCCAAAAATCATCACTTGGATCGCCTACCTGCATGAGAGCTTCTTCAACAGGAATTTGTTAGAGATAGGTTTTGACATTTCTTTTCTAACTGCTTACTTTATGGAATTATAATTTGGACTATATCTTTCATCTGTTATAGTTCTTCTTCCCTCGATAAACCTCTTCTATCGTTCTCAAGGTGAATAAGCTTTTTCTTAAAAGTCGACAATATTTGAAATTTTTTCAAATTTTTATTGATTGTCAAGATAGACAGAACTTTGAAAAAGTTGTTAGGAAGAATAACTACAACAGATTTATTCGATTATTTCATAAACAGGAACCCTTTAAAAAAATATTTTCATTTACAAAGGTTCACAGAATAAACAATAAAAGAAAAAATTTATACATATAGAGAACAGTGGTTCCCAAACTTTCTTGTGCCATAGACCACTTTCGAAATTTGGCTGGATCCGTGGACCCCTTGCAGCTTTTTCACTACCATTTTGTTAATCTTAAAAAAATTGAAGATAACAGTGTTATATAAAGAAAAAGGTTAGAATTGATTGCTCCAATGGGGTTAATTATTCAATAATTAATTTTAAAACAGTATGAGAATAATAATACGAAACCTGAAGAAAAAGGCCTGAAAGAATTAAATTTGTGATTGATTATGAAGAAAATTTGTTTTCAGAAATATTGAAATTTGGTAAATCTAACGTATATATACATAGATAAATTATGAAATATTTCTTGTAGTAATAATATGATTCAGAACTAATTTTCTATGGTTTAAAGGGCAATAAAACATTTTAGGCCGAACCTATGAACCAGAACATTATTCACTTCGTTGCCAACATCAAAAAGGTTTTAATCATCCGGTTTGCAGAACAAAGCTCCGCCACTTCAAGCCGAAACTTCCCAAGCCCAAAGCTACAGCAGGTAACCAGAACAAGATCCGAAATCCAAAGTACCCAAAAAGCATCATAAATTCGTTTTTCTCAAAAAAGGCGAATAAGTTTTACGATTAATAAATAAATCGTCTTTTCAATATGCCATTAAAGTTGTTGGGTTATATAAATTGTGTTTGAGTTACCTTTTATTTTTCCATCCTTGCCCGAGATAAAATATATTTTCAGGTCAAGCACAATTGAAGAACCCACAACATAAAGAATTAATTCTTCATCAACGTGAATTGTACGTTGGGATTGGGGAAAATTAAGAATTGTAAAAATGTCGAAATCAAGTACAGTAACACTGAATTTTTTCAACATAAATCCTGATAACTCGAAAACCGTTGATGTTTTTTTATCAAGTTAAAGAATATTGCTGAGATTGCCATTAAATGAGTTATCTAATGATGCACAAAAAAAATAAAGAGTGCAGATAAAATACCTAATTTATATTTCACACCTCTTAAAATTATAATTTTGTTCACAGAAAATTTATATTCAAAAGTTATCACTAAATACATATCTGCAATGCTCCTAGAACAACTCTCCCTCCGTCTACCACATCGAGATAAAATAAAGAGGAGACGACATGACATGCAATCGAGCAAGGATGAAATGGCACCAATTGTTTGACAAAAAAATAGCACCAATATTTCGGAAAAATAAAGTTCTGATTTCAACTTCGAATCAGATGTTTGCTCCGGTTTTTGAGCACTCAAAAAGAAATACTTGAAGCGAATGGGTGAAATTTGACTGCATTTATATAAATAATTAGTGTTTTATGCAGATACACAAAACTTATGAAAAATTGAACGAATATCAAAATTTGACGGAAATCGCGTACCAATATGGAGGAACTGATCCCATTTTGTCGGCTCATGTCATCTCTTTACTATTCTACCTCGATGGTCTACCCAGACAGCTGCGTATATATTTTGGTAAATCCTTCGAGAACTTTCGCGAGCCTTCTACAATTCGTGTTCGAGATTGTTCGGGAAAACCTTTCATTCTGCCTTTCTATTTGACATTTATGGTCTTCATTACTGCCACATCATTCGCGATTAATTCATTGGTGTAGTGTTGGGTATCTCTTACTAGAGGCGGCTCATTTGTTCCGTACACGACGAGGAAATCTAAGAGTGGCTCATTTTTATACAATGTACCACCTCACTCCAAATATCCCATGACATGACATGACATGAAAAGTCGCTTCGACGAAAAATTAAACGAGTTGTTATTATTATCAAATGGCGAAATATTCAATTTCTTATCAACCAATTCAACACAAATGATAAAATACAAAGATGACATTTTCGGAATATTAATAATCAATAAATGACCTAATAAATGATAAGATTGCGAATTGCGATGAACCATAAACAAGCAATGTATTTTTCGGTATAATGAAGTCTCACAAAAAGAATTCAGCCCCAATTTTTGAGCTGTAATCTGAAAATGTGCTCCGGAAAATACCCTAATTCGATATTTCAGCATTTCAGGGTTTCAAATTTATTTGTTTATTGTCACATGGTCCTTTGAAATAAAGTGTTTAATTTATACATCCAACAATTAATTTGCATTTTGAATTTTTGCCTCTTTTATTACTTCAATTCTGTCGACAGTTAAGATTACCCTCCTTTTGCATCGACATCTTTGAAGTGAGACAGACCGTCAACGTTCCTAGTTCCTACCTACCTCGCCCTCGCTACGATACATCGCCTCAACAACCCGTCGTCTATACTAGTACAAATTTTGTCCCGACATCGTATCGCGTCATGAACGGCCCGACCCCTCGCCTCATTTGAAGTGGTACAATGTACCGCTTCAGTACAAAAAATAAGGCACCTCTTACAAACTAAATTTTAAGACGTGTACTACCCAACACTACATCTGTGCTCTAATTTTTTGACGAAACACACGTCGACGTAAAGATAGCGAGGACCGAACTCAGTATCTCCTACAATATTTTAGGGGTGAAACCCATGATCTCAAACTCCATCCTATAAATTTCCAGCTCAAAATACCGATTAGATTTCCAAAATCGTCTTAACGTCTAATGAGCCATCGTTGTGAATATAAGCTGTATATACAGGGTGTTCGGCACATGGACCGTCAAATTTTTTGGGGCGTTGGTAGGGTCATTTGCTACCTTTTTCAGTCTTGGAACCTGGGTCCTTAGTACTACGGTTACGGAGGTATGATTTTTATTAGGTTTTCTGAATTACCCAAAATGTACCCTTCGAAGCCCCATAACTTTTTTTGTGGGCTTTACATGCATTTTTTTATTGTATTAAGTCTACATGAGTGTGTGTTTGAAAAAACGTATTTATTGTTACAGATAACACCACAAAATTAACACGAGGGCATTTTATTAAAAAAATGAAAGTATGAAAACATCTCTATTTCTAAATGAAATAAAAAAGTTGCAATTATTGGTGAACTTAATTTTATTTTAGAACGTTCTTTGGTTTATCGCGGTTCTAAAAGTATGCTATTTACGTTATTCAATAAATAAAAAATACTACAAATAGTGTTTTAGATAAAATAGCAAAGTAAGGTCAGATTTTAGTAAAATACAGTTTTTGTATGATTGTTTATCTACAAAGTAAAATAACACGATTCTTAAACGTAAATTCTGTTCGAATTGTTCTCCTCTACTCCGAATGCACGCCCGACACCTTTTCTGATTTCGACCGTTGTAGTGGCTAGCAACATTTTCTTCTTTCATTACCACAAATGCCGCGTTTATGCGTTCAATCAACACCTCTCTTGTATGTACCTCTGTGAAATAAACCAATTCTTTGGCTCTACTCCAGACATGGTAATCTAAAGGTGTTAGGTCTGGAGATCTCGCGGGCCAAGGGATGGGGCCGGCTCTGTCTATCCATGAATTTGGAAAAAGAGTTGTCTAGGTGATCTCGAACTTCTCTCCAGGAAATGTGCCGGGCAATCGTCATGCTGGAACACAATCGGCACGTCTTCATCGAAGGCCGGAACATCGGCTAGTAGCTCCGGCAGAGCATTCAGCAAAAATGCAAATAAGCAGGCCCACTTAGTCGAGCCGGTAAATAGTGTGGCCTGATGAGGTGCCTGAGAGTCAAAAAGGACAAATTTATCAATAAAAAGTTCATTTACCTTGTACAGGGGTGTAATGAAAACCGTGTTGACTTTTATCCCGAAGTACTGACCAAACTTTCCAAATCGTTAAGTTGAGTCTTTGAGCAACGACACGAATACTTGTAGTTGGATCCTCTTCAAAGGCTTGAAGTATCTGATCGTCAACTACTACATAGTGTTGCCTCACATTGACCCGAGGCTCTTGAAAATTTAAGTTTCAGTCTCTCTTAATCGTCGGTAAGTCGTCGAGAATGTTTGGTGGTGGGGTAATCTTCGATCAGGAAATTTGGCTTGATAAATCCTTTGAGATGCACGAGCAACACCATCGGCCTTGCCATATACCATCACCATATCAGCATACTCAACGTTGGTAAAATTAGGCATATCAACAACCAAAATTAAAACAACAGTAGCAAAAAGTCGATAAAAGTAGCAAACACAAAAAATACAAATTTAAAAAACTGAACAACGCGGCACAGACACTTCCAACAGCAGAGACAGTTAAATCTCGAATGACGGTAGGGGTCAAGTTGGCGGCGACTAACCCAATCCAACCTAAGGACAGAAATAGTAATAATAATTCACATCGCGTCTAAAACGGGCAGGTAAAATTTCCTTGCCCGCTGTGTTGTGTCGAAATCCGTACTTTTATTTAGGTGCGACTTTCTTCAGTCTTCTGACTAAAACTTTATTTGCAGTATTATTTTTTATTTTTCTTACGTAAATAGCATATGGTTAGCGACGTTATAAACCAAAACCAAACATTTTAAAAATAAAACTAAGTTTGTAATAGCTGTAACTTTTTTTTAAATTTCAATAGAGAGTGGAGATGTTTTCATACTTTCATAATTTTTTTAATAAAAGGCCCACGTGTTAAATTTGTGGTGTTATCTGTAACAATAAATACGTTTTTTTCAAACACCCACTCATGTAGACTTAATACAAAAAAATGCATGTAAAGCCCACGCAAAAAGTTATGGGGCTTCGAAGGGTACATTTTGGGTAATTTAGAAAAACCTAATAAAAAAATCATACCTCCGTAACCGTAATACTAAGGACCCAGGTTCCAAGACTGAAAAGGTTGCAAATGACCCTACCAACGCCCCAAAAATTTGATTTGTCCATGTGCCGAACACCCTTTATAAGGTCAGTTCTGTAAAAATTGAATTTCAGTAGATTTATGTGTGGCGAGCCTTCATAAGTCGCCACATACCGTGTATCAACATCGGTCTCGGTATCTCAGTGAACTGAAGACTCGAGATTCGATCGATGCCAGGTTCAATTCCCGGCGGCTGCCATTTTCAAATTATCACAAATAATAAATCCCCAGCGTCTATGGTATAGCACACACAAGCCATACTGAAGAGTCCAAATGTGTGCGCCAGGAGATGAAAACGCGTAGGGATAGAAAACTTTCCCAACTATGGATGATGATTTCCCATTTGAATGGGTTCCATAGCAGATTTCAAACATCAGAAGATCTGAAAAATCATCACTTGGACTGCAAGACCTGATTCGCTGAAGAATCCTCCTTGCAGATTGGCGACAAATTTTGTGTATTAGATTCGAATATAGAGGGTATTTCTAAGGACAAGAGTGAGTAGTTCTAAACTGGCAAAGGACTATGGTGCTGAGATTATTCTCCTTCAAGAGACACATACGGATATTAAAAAATCTTCGTAAAAGAGGAACCATAAAAGGCTATGTATTCATTGATTATCTCCTTAGTAAAATTTACGGTTTAGTTTGTTATGTTGAAAACTCCTTGATTCACATTATCGACTTAATCCAAAAAGGCGAATTTGAGGGTGTTTTCTTTATCTCTTTCAAATTTTTATTTTTGTTATTCAGTTCTTTTTCCTGCTTTTGTCTTTTTTATTTCCAGATTCGATGTGGGCAACTTGAAGAAGAAGTCTCTGTCTCCATCAATAGAAGACTACTCTTGAAGAAAGAAGTCCCTAAAATATATTTCAGTTTATTTTTGTACTTCTTGTCACACTTAGGTGGGGAGTCAGGATTTTTTTACTGGGGTTTTTTCCCTAGGCTTCTATGTGATACGCCGAATTGTATGACACCCTGTCACTAACTCCTGATCTATATGCTTTATTGTTTGCTAACTAAACATTATAAACCAAAAGTCAAAAAGAATATATATATATATATATATACATACAAATGTATTATTCATGTCACGCGTTAGATATTTGATATTAATTTCGAGAACCTGAAAATATAATAATTCGATAAATAAAGAAAAGCACTGATTTAAGATCAGGAGCTTTTGCTCGCTTGTTCTAAAACTTTTCCCTGACTCTGGAACAGTGGAATACGAAAATAACGAAGAAATACAATATAAAAGAATCACCGAACAAATATCATGAAATTAAAACAACCAATGTTACAATTTTCGTGCAGATTCATTTCGAACCACAATACTTTTCTAACGCATGATTCAACATGATTAAAACATGGCATCAGTAAAAATATCTAAATAAGGTGGGTGGACCATGGAAGGTCACGCTCCTTTGAAGCCCAACCATCAAAAAGTCGTAGTTATTGACATGTACACACATGTGTACATGTGTACATAGCCTTCGGCCATACACTAAGATCCATCAAACTCTGAGTCCATAGATGCGGCGGCGAGTCGCTCGCGCCGCTATTGTGCAGTGCGATCTTACGCTTCGTACACTTCGGTCATCGACGTTACAATTGTTATTCGCGCACTTTGCAGCAAAACTTAAGTTTTTAGTTAAATAACTCATTATTATTTCATATTTTTTACTGTGGAATTGTCGTATAAGGATATGTTTATGGTGTACTAAAGAAAAAATTGTTTTGCCTCGATTTAAGTTAAAATATTGGCAGTGTTCCTGCAGGAAAGCCGATGGCTCTTTATAAGGCCAATCAAAAATTTGGCGGTTGGCCTTGTAGGGTACATGGGCCTCACAAAGAACATGTACAAAACATGAACATATGAACAGTTACTTTTTAGTTATAAATACGTACCATTACAGTTAAAACAATGTTTTATATTTATAATATTTCTATTTATAAGGCTTATTAAACTTTAAATCATATTGAATAGATATTTCTTTTAAAAATTATTTTATTATCAGTATATATTTAAATTTCTTTTATGGAAAGGTTATGCCTGAAAATAAACTAAACTAATTTACATGAAAAGCAACGAATATAAAAATATTTACATGTTAAAAACGGTAAAAGTATGTGATAAAGTAAATATGTGGATAAGATATATATAAGATAGTCTATCTATAATCATATTTTGCCAAAAAAACTTTATAACAATAAGCCAGAATTGAATAGATGATTAAATTCTATCTGGAATAAAATCATTGATAATTTTAGTTTAGCCTTCTTAGGAACATTTTGGCCTTACAAAGAACGGACCCACAAGAAGGCCATTTGAGGTAAAAAAAAGTTTTAATTTCATTATAATACATGTGTTGGCAAAGTTATTTGATGTCAATTTAATACTCATTACTACTGTTTTTAAATAATTTCCATTAATATATTCTTAGTTATACGATGGTATTCAAGTAATGTTCGTTGAGTTTTTTATAAATGATAAAAATATATTGAGTACTTAATGTTTTGTTTAAATGAAAGAGCTTATTATGTAGTTTTAGTAAAAGTGAATCTATATTAATTGTTACAACTCTGTTTTGCTGAACGACTGATGTATAATACATTGGCCTTGTTTGGAGCTGTGTTCCTTGCAAAGGCCATTTGGAAGAGCTTTACAAAACTTAAGTTTAATGAATACTGATTAAAGCTAGGTTAAAAATGTGATTTATATGGTACACAATAAAACAAACTATTATTTGATAATTTGTTTTCTTTATTTATACAGTTAATAAACGAATAAAAGCGTTTTCTCGTTGGAGTGGCCTTCCATGGTCCACCTTTACCTTAGCTATTTGAACATAATCATGGTCATCTATACCCAAATGAAGTTCTCAAATAAATCTAATAATCAAAAAAATACGAAAACATAGAGATATCGATCATCCCAAACGAGGATGCCAATAAAGATATTTTTTATTTGTCGAGATCTTGAAAAATATCGTAAACTCATACTGTAGCTTCTTGCAATAAAAATGGTACAAATGCTAAAATTCACTTAGTCTTCTGAAACATTATGAATGGTCCAAGATGTACATTCAACATTTTATGCAAATCCATTTGTTTCAACTCCTCAATCAACCATCCATCCAAGTACCAAATCTGATCGCATGGATATTCGGAAAGACTTATTGAGAAAAATAAAATTTCAGATGCTCATAACTCCTGAACTATCTCGACGTATTTGGCCCCATAACGAATTCGACCGAGATATTTTTATAATCAACCAATTCTGAAAATTTTAAAACTCATCTCCTCTAGAAGATAGAGGGTATATCGCCTGACCTATTCAAAGTTTGACCATGATTCTTCATCAGGAAGTTGAACTGAATCGATTGAGACCATTTTCGGTGCGATATTCGAAAATAAAGAGCATTTAGGCAAAATGATAACAAGCTCTTTCTACTAGGTTTTAAACTAGAGAAAATTAATTAATTACCGTTCTGTTCAGTTATGATGCATTGACCAATCTTGGCTCAACTTTGTACAGATTTACAAATTTTTTTGTATTCAAGAAAATATTATAACCAGAACAATGTAAATTTACTTTTTAATGTAATCGTAATGAAATGCAAAAGTGGAACACAGAATATTGGTTCAAGAAAGATGTTAGCAATTATGAATCAGAAACACTTAACTTATATCAAAACAAAGTGGAAGCCAAAAAGGATTGGAATAACTCTACTGAAGAAGCCACGAAAATATTCTATCAATGTCTTACTTCCATAAAATCCGTAGATTCTTTCAGTAAATACTGTAATTTATTGAAGCGGTTATAATTGTGCATTGTATTCTATTATTCACTAGTTAAAAATGTGAAATCAATATAGTTCAATGAACTATAGCTGAGCAGTTTGGCTATCCTTTTTCCAAATGTCTGTAATTTTCGAATATCGACCTTCGTCCATTTTATCTTCCATTCTATTTTCCATGGAATCCATTTTATTTTCCATTCTATTTGTCAGTTCTTCAAAAGCTTTCTTGAAAAAGTCCATACTGGCCTGATCCATTTTCTCAGCTTGAGATCTCGCTACCGGCATTCAGGATTTTCCAGACTAATTTCGGAGTAGTTTCCACTCTTCTTGGGAACCCCACACCTTTTTTTCCCGGTTGTGGAAAAAATCTGCTCGCAGATTCCACCACGACCCGTATCGTGGGATATGTCGGGTTGGCTGGGTGTTACTGCCGACCGACTAAAAACCCACAACATCGTAAAGGCATCTCTGCCCGGACTTCGGAAGAAAGGGTCCAAGTTACTACTGCCTAATTTCTCTCCTCGCTCTCTCTACCTGTCCTCCTTCTCTTTTCTTGCAATGATATTACAGATATAACTATATATTTTATTCCACTGTTCTCTGCTCTCAGCATGTATCGGTATTATACTGGACACCTCCGGGAGTTCTCCCAATCCGCTCCTGAGCTCTTCTCTTTCCGATGTCCATCTATCGCAATGATAAAACAGATGTTCTGGGCTATCTTGCTGGGAACATATCTCGCAAAGGTCGTCTTCTGTCTTGCCAATCCTTTTTGTGAAGGTCCCGAAGGAACCATGACCCGTGAGGTGGGTAAAGTAATAATTTGTGACCTTGTGTGCACGGTCGACCCATTTGGTCAAGTCGGAATCAGCTTCCTTGTCCAGGATGCCGGCTCCTCGTCCTTTGACCATCTTTCCTGCCATTTTGTGAGCGATCCTCCTGGCCAAGCTGCCAGGAAGCCGGCCGCCAACTCTGTACAGGAAGCAGACCTCCCCAATCAAGATGTCAGCCGGCAAAAAGCCAGACACGACCGCTTCCGCGGACACGGTCCTATAATGAACAGGTTCTCAAAAGTATTTTCTACTGTAGGGATATCAGCGTTTTCCTATGTTTTCTATTTTTTCAAAATGTCCCTCCATACTGGTGCCGCATAGGTAATTACACCATGGGTCAGGGAACATAGGGCTCTCCGTTTGTAATAGTTTGGTCCTCCTATGTTTGGCATCAGGCTATTTATGGATCCTATTTTACTGTTGGCTTTGCGTACCATTTCTTTAATATGTCCAGAGAAGTCCAGGTTTTCTTCAGAACGACTCCAAGGTATTTGACATGCTTGTTTTCGGCTATTTCTGTTCCATTTAATGTAAGTTTCAATTCGGTTTTCTCGGCCCCTCACTACCAGCAGTTCAGACTTATGCGTTGCTATTTCTAGATTCATCCTCGACATCCATTGTTCTATTTTGAGAAAGTATTCTCTATTTTTCTTTAATTTCCTCTTCGCTATCCCCTTCGATCATAGCAAGGAAATCATCGGCATACGCCAGCGTGTCCACTCCGTCATCATATGGCAACTCCAAAATACCATCATATGCCAAGTCCCAAGCCGGCCCGATAATTGAGCCCTGAACCACGCCCATGGTGCATCTGTGTTTTATGCTACCCGTCACGATGAATCTATCCTTGAGGTAGTTTCGCAGTATTCTCACTAGGTAGGGGGAGATGCCCTTCTTTTCCATAGCCTCGATGATATCAGGCCACTGTACTGAATTGAATGCATTCTTTACATCTATTGTCAATAGGACAAACCAGCGTTTTTTTGATGTTTTGATCTTTTCTTTCAGTTGTAAGATGGGCGTAGTGGTTGACCTCTTAGGTCTGAACCCATGCTGTGAATCAGAGTGCTTTCTTTACCTCTATCTCTCTGTTGAGCCTATTTACGAGCAGTTTCTCGTAAATTTTTCAGCTATGTTTAATAGACATATTGGTCTATAGGATGAGGGAGAGTGCGGTCTTTATTTTCCTTCAGGATGAGCACCTCTTGCCGTTTTCCAACAACTTGGGACCTCGTACTTCTCAGGAGACCGTTGTAAAGTCCAGCATCTCGTCGGGTTTGGTGAGGAAGGCTACTCTCATGGCTTCTCCCGTTACATGGTCTGGTCCTGGAGCTTTCCTTGGTTTAATGGAGTTTATGGCCTGTTTAAGTTCTGCCTGTGTGAAGGCTTCGAATGGTGGATTTTGTGATCCTTTCTCTTCTATCGTTTTTCCTGTCGTTGGGAACAGGGCTGACAATATGGTCCGGATGGTGTAAGTTATTGGGCTATCCCTCAGGTGTGCTGTCATCAATTTGTACCCCTGTCCCTATATGTCCTCATCCAGCTCTCTCAGCAAGGTCTTCCACTGGTCTCTTTTTGCTCTGCGTATTTCCTCTTCAATTTCCTCAAATGTTCTCTGAGCTGTTGCTTGATGTTCTCTGCCAGATTTATGAAGTCTTCAGTTCTCGGTAGCCTGTTTAAACGTCGTCGTGTTTCCAGGTACGAGCTTCGACATCCGTCGATGTCAGGGTTCCACCAATATGGCACTGTCCGCGCCTTTTGTGTGCCTTGGGTGGTGGCTTCTCGATAGGCTGAACGTATGCTATCATAGAAGTTGCCGGATTTCTCTCTTAGTTTTTCCACGAATAGTTCTTTGTTGAACATTGCAATTCGCAACTCATTTACTCTAGCAGCTCGCTTCGTTTCAATTTTATAGTAGATGTGACCATGGTAAGTAAAGGGATTTTCGTTAACGACTTTCCATTCTGTAATTTTACCGCGAGTTTTGTCTGAAGTGAGGGTCACGTCAATATGGCTTTGTGTTGCGACTCTGACGAATGTTGCCTGGCCCGAATTTACCGCCGACCAAGAGAGTTGGGTCATCCATCCTGCCACGAATTCACCTCTTGGGTCTTCGGACGGGGAAACCCATAGCGGGGATTTGGAGTTTATATCTCCCACCAACAGTGCCCGGTGTCTGCTTTGAGCCACCTTCTCAAATATTTCCTCCATTTTTTCACGGAAGTGTTCCATTGTTATATTTGGTGATATGTAGGTAGCATAAATGTATAAGCCGTGTAGTTCCGCTTTTATATATCCCTCTTCTTCGCTTATTTTGCCTACTTCGATAGATCTGTTCATTATGGCAAGGGCCACGTCTCCTTTCTTATCCATGATCCATTCTTTACGTTTCGCAATCTTCCTATTTGGTTCCGATATCACCATTATGTCGCATTCGTTCTTCATTGCGACCGCCAGCGCTATGTCATGTGCGGCTCTAGATCTTCCGAGGTTCACCTGTAAAACTTCAATTTTGATTTGGCTCAGTTTCTGCGGCCTCTAGTGTGTTTGGTCCTTGTATTGTTTCCATCGGTTTTCCATGTTCTAAAACCGGTATTTCTTCGAGTGTTTTGTTTTTAGCCGCTTTCTCTCTAGGAGTAGATCTCTTCTGAAGATCATGATCCAGAAGCATGTCCATCTTCGCAACATAGGGTACAGTATAGGTTGTTCTGACAGGTCTTCGAGATGTGGCCTTCTTTACCACATTTATAGCACCTCTTGCTTCGGTCTGGTCCATCGCAGTTCTCAGTTTTGCGATTATAGTCCCAGCATTTCCGGCACTGCGTCAGCTGGATTCTCTTTTCTATCTTGCAGTTTGCGAATCCAATCTTCAGTTTTGTTTCCCTTCTTCAGAAGTCTTTCGTATGTCCTTTCTTCCACTGTGGCCGTTATTGCTTGGGTCTTATTCTGGCTAGGGCGCATTTCTCCTATATTAGTTGTGTCCTTCATTTCTTCTTTTAGAGTCTCTGTCAATGCCCTTGTCTTCCTCCTTTGAAGTTTCTGCGTCCATGCCTCTGATGTGAAGAATTTCTTTCCCTCTTCTTTTTCCCAGCACCTTGCATTCAATATTCCCTTCTATCTTTCCCAAAGCTTCAGTAAGCTGTTTGCATTTTCCTCGCTTTTTGCACTGTTATCAGCATTTTGCCATCTTTAGTGCTCCTAACACCTTGTATTGCTTCTGCGGCAGGCAGGTCTTTTAGCCCTTTTCTGATTTTTTTAAAGTTTCCCGATATGTTCCCTCTCTACATTGTACAATCAGGGCATAGGAGTTTCTTTGCTTTTCCTTCCTCATTTGGTCAATCTTGGTGCTTTGGGGGTGTATATATAAATTTTACTCCTTTGTTTCGCGAATATCCACTGGGCCATTTTTTCAGTTTTCGACTGTGACACATTCCACGCTATGTAGTGCTATCGGTTCAGGCTCATCTTTGGTTTCTTCCAATAGGAGTGTCAGCTTTTTCCACAGGTCTTCTTCTGTTTCATTGTGTCTTATCTTGATAATAATTTTTTTTGATAGAATATTCTTCTTTTTGTCTCTCGTTGAGAGTTCTAGGACTTCGATGTCTTCTTTCAAATGTTCAAGTTCTGGGTATCTTTCTTTATAAATTCTCTGTATTGACTTTGTCATGGCTTCATCAGAGTTACCCACTAGTATCACCTTTATATGATCTCCCGCGCTGAGCGATTTCCTGTAATGACTTCTACATTCTAAAATATAGAGTCGTCTCATTCAATGTCAGCTAATTTGGTCCAATTTTCGAAGGATTTGTTTTCTTCTGGTAGCTCCATCAAGGTTCTTTTACCACTATTCCAAGCTGTTGTCTGCGTAGTTGGTAACCTCACACCTGACACCAATTGTTACGTTTTCCACAGCGAAATAGAAAAACAATACAAGTCTTCTTTAAACTAATTTATATTTACACTTAACTAACAATAATCAATAATTTATATACACAATTTATCTACAGAATTTCACTAGGAACACCTGTTTATTCGTCGGCAAGTTCTATCCATGAATCGGCTTCAGTCATTTATATCCGGCGCTGTTTTTCTAGAAGTTACCAGAAAGATGCTTCACGTTCCAGAACGATCGGCGGTCCTTTTATGTCACATAAATATGCCACCATTAATCGTTTTTATCTGACAGCTTTATGGCGAGCGGTCCCTTTCATCATGTTCTTAATCCCTTTGTCGGCGCATGAAGCGGAACTCCTCTGTTGACGTAGTAGTCATTAGAAGGTTCATATTCGGTTTTGTTACAGTAGGAATGTTTGTATATAGAGACTTAACATCCAATGAATACAGACGATGGTTGGAATGTAATTTTATATTTCTCAATGAATCTTTCAAGTCAAACGAGTTTTTAATATAATATTCGTTATCATTTATTGCGTTGGAAAGAATATTAGCCATATATTTTGATAGTTTGTATAGGGAAATGCATGAAATGGTGGTCTAAGCTTTGTTGGTGTTTTGTAGTTGTTTTTTTCAATACTTTTGAAAATTGGAGAATAATTTGAATAGTTCCATTTTTGAAATTGTAATATTTATTGAAAAATGAATCAAAAATAAGAAAATATTTTACAGCAAAAACTGAAACCTATATTCTAATTACCCCAGTGTTGGGGTAATGGTGACAGAATCCATCATTACCCCAACAAAAAAATAACAGTTATTTAGTTTACAGTAATCACAGATATATTTTTCAGTATCAATACATGCTTTGTGAGCCCAATTTCCCACAATTACACCTCAACCTGCTCCCATTTTCGAATTCCCCGCATACTGAACATGTCCTTCCATTCGCATCTTCATCGAATTCGTCATCATTATCCTCATCTTCTGAACTTATTTCAGGTTGGTTTCTCATTTTAACTCTTCATTAACTTCCTCTCTTTTCCATTTCTTCGTTTTCTTAGCGATCGTTTGTAAAACACCTATCTTTTATAACCCTGCTGCATATTCGGCGTCCTCTGTTTTTGCCGAGATATTAATTTTTATTTGCTTTTCTTGAAACATCTTTGTTTGGGGTGGAAGTGATTATTTGGGAATGCCTTTGAGGCCACCTTTTACTGTCACCAGACTTAGGTCTTGGGAGCCTGGTATTGGTAAATTTCATGAGCGACTTTCCAACATCTGAGTTTTGTGATTTTGTGGGCTCCATTGTTTTAAGAATGTGTTCTGCATGGAAGTTGACCTATTGTAGGGGTGGCGTGTTGCTTCTTTCTGGGTTTTTTTATGTTGATGGGTAATAGGAACGTCGTAGATAGGACCAGTAGAATCCTTTATACTGTTAGAGTTATCTGATAAGTTCAGCTGGCTCAGAAGTCTTCCTCAGTGAATATATCTAAATTATAAGGACAGATCATGTTGCTCTAAATCCATTCAGACTTTTTTCTGGATGCTTCTCTAATGAATGCCAAGTTGAAAATATAGTTCCGCAATTTCAAATGGAGTTATTTTCGTCGAGATGATTCCTCAAATATTTTGCATTCAGAATTGAATTCTGTCTTCAACAGGCCATAAATACGACATCGAGTGGCTGCATTTTGTGAGTGTGTGGAGGGATCGATAGAAGAAAATACAAGTAGCTGCAAAACTCATAAACGAAGAGTGGAGTGGGTTGAATGATTATCTAATATAAGGAGAACAGGATCTTCCCGACTCAATTTCTGAAAGATTTGAAATGTTTCAAATATTGTTTGGAATAGTTCTTCTGTGATCCACCCTTTATCAGAAACAAGTATAGAAATTTGGAGTCTCCCTTTTGGGGCTGCAGATTCATCCTCTTTCGCGGATAAATGAACATTGGTGACACATAAATTCCGGTTGCGCTATAAGCATACACCACTGTTATATTTCGACCTCTTTCCCAGCTTGTGGCAAATCCAACCTGTTTTAATCCTTCAAATCAAAAATTTTTTCCTGGATCTGAACTGTGGAGATTCCTGTCTCATCGGTGTTGAAATCTTCTATGAGCCTCAAATTATGAAAGTTGAAAGTAATTTTCTAGGTTTGCGAAAAATATGAAACCTCCTGCCTACTGAAAGATGTTATTCTATTAATCGATGTTGCTTCCAGCTTGAAAAGCGATTGACGAATTTCTTTTCATGAATCCATACAGCCAGTCCTAACAGCAGTTTTAAAATTTTTGTTAAAAGAAATGACAGATTATTTTTAACAGCATCAAAAGCAAATTTTTTATTTCTTGCCGGAGATTCCGTAAAAAGTTTTGAGAGATGGATGACATGTTGCGCTAACAAATTCTCTTCATGTTTGAAAAAACAGGTTTTTCTAATGAAGGTCCATCATTACTATTTTGCTTCATTCTTTTCTGCGAAGTACTTCTCCGGAATGTTAGCTCTGGATACTTCCCAAACACTTCTACCGTTTATCACTGCTCAATGGCTTCCTTTAGCTGTTCTAACTGGTCGATCTTTCCAGTTAGCCTGCATTAGACCTAGGCATCTGAAAAATATACTAATGAATAACTTCAAAAAATTAGCCTACCTACTGTCTTTTCGGTTATCAATAAAGATAACATCATTATTGCTTTGATGGACCTATTTAGGACCTGCTTTCATTACCCAGAGTTATCAGCTACGATTACCCAAAATATGCTTGTTATAATTTATATTGAAAAATTTCTAAAATTAAATGAATCAGTACTTACGGTTGTTTTCTCTAAAGTTTATGGTTAAATAAAATAACAAACACCAAATTTTTGTCGATCAAAGCGATTACCATAAATTCGAACTTGCCAAAACAAATAAGCCTTACATGCTGAGCACTTAACCTGTAAAGTGAGGATAGCGTCTTCCATTAGAGGAATCCCAGCCTGTCTTTGGACGTCCAGTTGAGGTACTCACTAGAGATGGCGAAACTATACCATATTATGAAATGATCATTATATCGTTATATTTGTGGTGGCTCCTTTTACCGACAGCTACCATTCCCTGGTTTCCCTATAGAGATGATTGAATGCATGAAACTATCGGTCTAAGTGGGACATTGTTTTGTTTTGTAAGTCCATATATTTTGGATTTTACTGTTATGGGTCAGTAACGTTCTTTCGGTTTGTTTAGTTATGTATTTTGTTCCCATTCTGTTATTCTATTGTTTGTTTTCTCCAATGTGGTTGTGTGTCTAGTTTGATTTGTTTATATGTTGTGTATTTGTCGTCTAAATGTTCTATGCATCTTTCGTTGTATTCCTTTTTCGTTATTTCCACTATTTTGTTTCCCTTGTCGGCTCTAATGACTTGCAAATCATTGTGGGTTTTCAAAAATTTTTTTGTTTTGTTGAAATTGGATTTTGTATGTTTGTCTCTGTTTTCTAGATCTTAGTTGTTTTGATGGGCATTTAGAGGCCAGACCTTCGTTAGCTCGAATATTATCTTAGTCTTCCCTCGATAATTCTTCAATTGTGTTCTCAATTTGTGTGATTATGTTGAAGATGTTGGGATTTCGTTTTCTTTGTCTATTCAATGGACTATTTGGACCTAAATTAACTGTTTTCATCACGAAGTCCGGTAGTAACGTTGTTGTCAAGTTTATTATTCTTGATTGGTGTTGTTTACATTTCATATCTTCCTGAATTTTTTGCTAATTGATGGATTTTCTTATTGTGTGTACTGATGTGTGTTTGTTTATGATGAGTTTTTTGTTTTTTTGGTTTATAGAGAACTCTAGATTTTGTCTTGCATGTTTCCCTCGTCAGTTTCTTTATTGTCAAAGTATTGTATTCTACCTTCCAGTGTGCTTATGTGTTTGGTTGTGTCGGTGATTAATAAATGTATAATTTTGAGAAATGGAATTTCTTGTTTTGTTATACTTCTCAGTGAATATCTACAATTGTAGGTGATGTGGTCAGTTTCATTTTTAAAAATTTGGGCATAGTTTCTGATGCTTGCACTTGAGTAAAAATATTCGTCTACATTTTGCCTAATAGTTCATCTATTAGTTTCGAATATTTTTGTCGATATATCATGTTGAAATCGATTAATGTCTACTTCCTGCATTTGAATATCTTGAGTTTTGCTTTGTTACCTAATCATGATATATGACATTTTAATGAATTGGGCATCTAGCTTACTGAAAAATGTAAATATTTATTTGTATAAACGTGTCGCGTCAGCCGCCTTCTTCGTATCCATATAAAGTAAATATAAGTAAATAAAAAGTGTAATCATTGTATTAATATCTACTGTTTCTCTTCTTTCCGTTGTTATGGTTGTTAGCTGGTCGTGTCTGTCATTTATATATATACATTATTTAGAAGTAATCTTTTTTGGGATTAGAGCACGGGATCAAAAAAATTAGGTCTTCATCTATTTTTTCTATATTAATTAACTACATATGTTTTGGCGTACTAAGCCTTTTTCAAGTTTACGTGCTACAAACATAGTGACAATCACATCTAAAATGTACAATCAGATTATTAGGGGTTTCTTAACATTTCTACATTTTATGCTAGCCTACCTGTCCAACAATTCATCTTAAAATCAGAAATTTAAATCATGTTCATTGTGTTGAACGCTGTCAAATAGAATCATTCTTCAATTTCTATCTTATTTGTATATGCAGGTTTTCAATTTATACCTGGAATGCCATCTGTGCATATGTGAAAATTGTTGAATAGAATATTTTATTTTCATAGTTCATTTTAGTGATTTTTTCAGAATCACTCACAGATGCCACCTCGACACAATTTTGATATCATTACAGAATGTTATAGTAAATTTTGGATAGGTTATTTTCAGGTCTGAACTCTATCATTTATTGATGTTTTCTCTTTGAATGTATATCATTTCTTCAGAATTCCTTATTTTGTGGTTTCTTTATGCAGAATTTTAAAGTTGTCAAAGTCAAATCTATGGTCATTCTACGTACTTTTAAGGATCTTCCAAAAGTAGAATTCCTAAAAGCCATTGATTTCTGCATATCCAACTCCTACTTTCAGTTTGAAGTACATAGTCAAATCGATGGTTGCAGCATGGAGCCCTCTATCAGCCAACTATTTAACTTGTAATGGAAGACCTTGAAAGAACTATAATGAAAAAAAAAAAGAAAAAGTATAAAATAGTATTTTTCAAAAGATATGTGGACGACTGCATGGCTGCACTTTGAAATATATAGCGGCAATGCTAAATGAACTGAACAACTACCATCCTAAAATTAAATTCTGCAAATAGAAACTAACAATAAGATAAAACTTTTTTTAGACATGACGCTCATACAGAACAGAAACTGCTCAAATATAGAAACAATATGGCACACAAAGGAAACATGGTCAGGAAGATACCTAAACTATGAATCAACAACATTCAATAAAAAAAAGTGTTATATCAGGAATTGCTAGATGAATCAATAAAACTTACATCACCAAAACATCGCATCCAAACAATAAAAAAAATAAAGAAATCTTGAAACAATAATTATCCGAAAAACTAATAGAAAATATTAAAAACAGAATTCTTACAGCTTACAATTCCGATAAAAATGAAAGCTCAAAAGATAAAATATACATAGCAATTCCATACGTGAAAAACTTGTCGAAAAATCAACCATATTTTCAAAGACACGAACATCAAATTGCACATAAGTCTGAAACAAATCTGAGACCACTACACAAAGGCTGCCAAAACTCCAGAGAAAAAATATCAAATTGTGTTTACCAACAAATCACAAAAAGAATGTCAGAGGAATCTACAGACCAAACAACACAATACATCAAGAAAGGATCAGCAGCCATAAATTTTGTTTTTTTTTGTTGTTGTTTTTTTCGCTTTTGTAATGTTTCATTCAGGAGGACTCTCAACATCGAAATCATGGCTGAATGTAAAAGTTTGTTGGTGGAATGATCTTTGTGCTAAGAATTAAAAAGTATTATCGTGTTAATCGCGTATGGCTATTACGACAAAAGAATGTGAGCTATCGGTGGTGTCGTTTCGCGACGTAGCGGAATGTCCTGAACTTGAGATTGTTTACAAAAGTGAATCAGAAAATAATGAACAAATGAATGCTACAACTAATTACAAATATTGGTGGACAATCAAACAGAAATTAATGACAGGGTAATACAATCCTTCGCGGAAGTGATAGACTACAATAGCCATATGCCGTTCTATAGAAGAAGAAATGAATAAGGCACCATTAATCGTTTTTATGCTGACAGCTTTATGGCTAGCGGTCCCTTTCATCATGTTCTTAATCCCTTTGTTGGCGCGTGCATGCGAACTCCTCTGTTGACGTAGTAGTCATTAGAAAGTTCATATACGGTTTGTTACATTGCTCCCTCCTTAAAAATATGTTCGGTCCCCGAACTTTTCCTTCATGACTGAATCTGCAAGCGCTCCCATTTCTGCAGAACCCTTGTTGATCGAAATAGCAGGATACCGTTTTCCTTTACGGGACCGCCTTTCGGGTTGAAACACAATCCCGTATTCGGACATCGGTATTCTGGAAAACTACCTCCAGCATGTTACGAACTACTCTCCGGTTCCAGACGATCAGTCCACAACCCAGCTAGGAACTGCAAGCTTGTTCACCTACTCTAGCCAGCTCGTCTCTAAGGTTCATCAAGGTGCTCCACATGGCTTGTAAGTTGGCTTTCCATAAGATTTTCCTTGGTTACCATGTAGAAGAGAGTAACGAGGTCCATCAGTCAACTTCAGGATTCGGCTGAGGGAAGGTTGTTGTCCCATGAGGTCTGTTACAAGACCAAATTTCTTCTTGAAGAGAAGCTATCCCTTTGGACATGTTGAGATCTTCAGCTACACAGTGCGCCAATGAGTAGTCTACCGGTACCGCAAACAGATCTTGTTGCTCCGCGGTTGTGATCCCGAACCTCGCTTTTCCGGTTTCTCCATAATTGGCCATGAACTGATTAAAGCTCAATTCCTCTTGATCTGGGGTCTGAGTTGTAGTCCTTCCCACTCCCGTCTCGTCCAGAGCGTTATGGCGAGCCTCATACCTTGCCAGGCGATTCACATGAACTACACGTTTCTTTCCTCTTGGCAATTTTGGATGCGATAGACTACGTCGTTGATCTTCTTCACAACCTTATGGTCCTTCCCAATCCTTCTGTAACTTTGGGGATAGCTCTCTTCTCCTCTGGGGGCTGAACAACCATACCAAATCTCCCACCTCGTATCCACCTTCTGCCGCCTTGATATCGTAACGAGTCTTCATGCGATCATTTGCAATTTGCAGGTTTTTCTGGACCTTCTCATGGATGTAGTGCAATTTCCCCTTCAGACAGCTCAAGTAATCCTCACCTGCAATATCCGTTCAGGCGTACATCCAAACTCCAGGTCACAAGGGAGTCTCATCTCTCAACCGAACATGATGTACGCTGGGGTTTCCCCTGTCGATTCCTGCACGGATGATCTATAGGCCATGGTGAATAGATGCAGGTACCTATCCCAATCTCTCTGGTGGTCGGAGACAACCTTGGCCAAATATTTTCCCACAGCCTATTCATTCTCTCGGCCATGCGGTCTGACTGTGGGTGGAGAGCAGTTGTTCTGGTCTAGATCCTAGCAACTCGCATACGGTCTGGAACAAGCTGGACTCGAAATTTCGTCCTGATCTGAATGAAGCTCCATAGGCATGCCGAATCTGCAGAACATCTCCTTGACCAAGACATCAGCAACTGTTGCGGCTTCTTGATTCGGAATGGCGTAAGCCTCCACTCATTTGAAGTAGTCCATAGGAACAAGAATGTACTTGTTTCCATGGTCAGTTTCTGAAACGGACCAGCTATATCTATTGCTACGCGTTCCATTGGGCTACCAACGTTATTCTACTTCATTGGGGTTCTACGACTTCCTCTTGGGCCATTCACCGAATCACACAGTCCACATTTTCTGCACCAGTCCTTGACGTCCTCCTTGCAATTAACCCAGGTAGAAACGCTCTCGAACCTCTTCCAGGGTCTTCTTGATGCCGAAATGGCCACCGGAGGTCCATCATGTAACTTCTGCAATACATCTTGTGTTCTACTCTAGGGACTCCAACTTGGTTTCTGGATCGGTACCTTCTTCATTCTCAAGGGTCCTCTTTAGCAACCCATCCTCTATTAGGAGAGAGTCCCATTGTGCCCAATATGATTTGACCCTTGGATTCATCTGGCACAGTTCTCCCCATCCAGGCCTACGACCATCCGCTTTCCATCTCAAAATCAGTTTCAGCTCTGGGTCGTTCTCTTGGTCTTGTCTCAGGTGATCTGGCAGCCAATTCTCATCAGTTATAGTGGTTCTTCGGCAACATTCTTTGTCCTCCAGTTTTCTACAGTGCCTGCAGTCTATAGGACACAGTCTTCTAGACATAGCGTCAGCGTTTCCATGGGACTTTCCTGCACGATGCTCCACAGTGAAATTGTACTCTTAAAGTCTTTCGATCCATCGCGCCACTTGACCTTCCGGATTCTTGAATTGAAGAAGCCACTGCAACGCTGCATGGTCTGTTCTCAGAAGAAATTCTGTTCCGTAGAGATATTTATAGAAGTGCTCCATAGACTTGACTGCAGCAAGCAGCTCTCTTCTCGTTACGGAGTAGTTACGTTCCGGTTTCGACAAGACTTTGCTGAAGACCCTATAACTTTTTCTTTGCCACATTGAGTTTGGGACAATATACCACCTATTGCCATGTTACTCGCATCCGTGTCAATATGAACCTTCCTTTCATCTGGGGGTAACTCAGGATGGGGGCCGACGTAAAGTACCTTTCAATCAGTGAAGGCTGCTTCACACTCACATCCCATACGAAGTCCTTTCCCTCTTCAGTCAGTTTTGTTAAAGGCTTCCATGTGTTAGCCGAAATCCTGGCACGAATTTCCTATAGTAAATTACTGGCCAAGAAAAGCTCCTGACTTGGTGTTTGTCTTGCGGTGTTGGCCATTCGCGTACGACCCGGATCTTATCTGGATCAGCGCCTCCTCAGTTTCAGATACTACATGTCCCAAGTACTTCACTTCCTTCTTGAACAGGTGACACTTTTTCGGACTTAGCTTCAGATTTGCAGTGCGCAGTCTCTCAAGTACATCTCTTAAGTTTCCCAGATGTTCGTGGAATGTACGGCCAAAAAACAATAAAACATCGTCCAAATATACAGACACGTCTTCCAAGACAACCCTCGTAGAATGGTCTCCATCAGACGCTCGAAAGTTGCAGGTGCGTTGCAAAGGCCGAATGGCATCACATTGAACTGCCATAATCCGTCCCAATAGTGAAGCAGTCTTCTCTTTGTCCTTGGGATCCAATTCAACTTGCCAGTAACCACTCTTCAGATCGAGGTGGAGAACCATTTCGAGCCTGAGAGTGTATCTAGAGGTAATCGTCAATTCTTGGAATAGGATAGCAATCTTTTTCGTGACTTCGTTCAGGCGACGGTAGTCAACACAGAATCTAGTGCTGCTATCTTTCTTTCTGACCAGAACTACAGGTGATGACCAAGGACTGTCCGAGGGTTCTATTATGCCTTGATCATGCATGTCATTGATGATTCTCTCAGCCTCATCTCTCTTGGCAATGGGAAGTCTTCGCGGATGTTGGCGAATAGGTCCTGAATTTCCGGTATTGATTGGGTGCTTCACGACATTAGTTCTTCCCAGCTGGTCATCATCCATGGCAAATACATCACTATATTCAGTGATTAATTTCCTTACTTCCTTGATGTATTCTGGTTTTAGGTTGTTGCAGGAGGATGTCAGCATTTCGACCAATTTGTGTGACACCCTCGGTGACACCTTATTCTTCTTGGGAATGTTCTTCTGTTCGTCTTGACTACCGCCTGTCACACACGATACTGAGCAGCATTCACCTATTACAGTGTCTTTCTTCAGATTTACTGTATACATGTTCGTGTTCAGTATCCTCACGGGTACTTCCCTCACCAACGTCTTCCCGGTGAGTATTCCTTTGGCTGGGCTCGATGAGTCTAACGTGACCACTGCGAACATTTTTGTCTAAATACCCCGCACACCAAGGTTTCCGCCAGGCCAGGCACGGTGATATCTTCCGCGAGTAAGACTACTCACAGCGTCTTCCTTTCCTAGGAATGGAATTAATTTCTAGGTTTCCAATTCTCCGGATGTCGATCCTCATATCCATCTCGAAACCCTGTCCTTAATCACATCCATTCCTAGGATGACTTCCTCCGTGATATCTGCCACCAGTAACTCGTGCTCGAATGACGTACCACAAATTAGTATTCTAGTCTTCTTCCTTCCGTGCGTTGGTACACTCTCCCCAGAGGCGGTGTGTAATCGTGTCATAGTCGGTAATGTCTTGTCTCTCACTATATCGGGTCTTGCAATGGTACGGGTTGCATCTGTGTCGACCAACATTTTAGCCGACTGCCCATTGATCTTACCGTCGACATATATACTGCTGGACTCCAAGATGGTCTGGATGATAACTTCTGGGGCATTGTTTAGGCGGGTCGGCTTATGCCCTCTTTCACCAACCCGTTTTAGTTTCCTGTTCCTGTTGTTTTGGCTTAGCAGGCTTCTTACAAGAGCGGCGAATATGCCCTACTTCACCACAATTCCAACATCTAGGTCCTCTATTTTGTTGTTGTTGAAAAACTCGGCGTATTATATCCTTTATATTTTCGGTGCTGTCCTCGGAATCATCCATGGTACGCCTGATTTTTATCTGACCCTATGTGAAGCCTGCTTGGCTGCTTCGAACTCTGAATGCATGGGCTGAGAGCATCGTCTAGGGGTCTTAGGTCAGGCCCAACCGCAAGGTTTGCTGGAGTCTCACCATCTCTCAGTCCGTCCACGAACGTCTGCACTGCCCAAGCTGTTCTAGGAAACTGTCCGGTGCAGTCGGATACGCCAGCCTTACCAATCGTGCGATGTCAGCTTCAAATTCTTGCAGGGTCTCTGAATTTTCTGGATACTGCTCTTTATCTGGGCGTGATATACTTGCTGTAAATGCCCGTCGCCGTATCTCATCTGTAATTTACTTATCAGCGCCCCGTAATCATTTTGCTGACTGGTTTGGAATAATCTGTAGAATATTTAAGGCCTCGCCTCTCAATGCAACAATCAAGGCCGTCGCTTTTTCCTCATCATTCCAACCATTCGCGCAGCTGCAGCTTCAATTGTCTCTGGTATGTGCACCAGGCAGTTTTACCATCGAAAGTTGGTGGTTTGACCCTTGCTCGGCCTGCTTCTCCACTATTTTCGTATTTTACTGGAATACTTTCATCTTTATTGACCTTCTCATCTACTGGTCTGCTTATTTTGTTTAATCGATCTTCCATAATTTTCAACACACTTTCGGTATGCTCTTCCAATTTCCCTTGTATATCCTCTTCTATTTCCTCCTTCAGGATCTCCAAGTTTTCTAACCGGTCTTCAATATTTCCAATCTTATTCTCTAACTTCGAGCAATTATCGGTCATCGTTTTTAGACTATCCTCGACTTTATTCTCTATAGATTCTAATTTACCTCTGAAACTATTTTTTAGAGACTTACTGTTGTCGTCCATTTTATCTTCCATTCTTTTTTCCATGGAATCCATTTTATTTTCCATTCTATTTGTCAGTTCTTCAAAAGCTTTCTTGAAAAAGTCCATACTAGCCTGATCCATTTTCTCAGCTTGAGATATCGCTACCGACATTCAGGATTTTCCAGACTAATTTCGGAGTAGTTTCCACTCTTCTTGGTAACCCCACACCTTTTTTCCCGGTTGTGGAAAAAAATCTGCTCCTGAGATTCCACCACGACCCGTATCGTGGGATATGTCAGGGTTGGCTGGGTGTTGTGCCGACCGACTAAAAACCCACAACATCGTAAAGGCATCTCTGCCCGGACTTCGGAAGAATGGGTCCAAGTCTTTACAAGTTACTACTGCCTAATTTCTCTCCTCGCTCTCTCTTTCCGTGTCCTCCTTCTCTTTTCTTGTGATGATATTACAGATATAACTATATATTTTATTCCACTGTTCTCTGCTCTCCAGCATGCCCGGTATTATACTGGACACCTCCGGGAGTTCTCCCAATCCGCTCCTGAGCTCTTCTCTTTCCGATGTCCATCTATCGCAATGATAAAACAGATGTTCTGGGCTATCTTGCTGGGAACATATCTCGCAAAGGTCGTCTTCTGTCTTGCCAATCCTTTTTGTGAAGGTCCAGAAGGAACCATGACCCGTGAGAGTGGGTAAAGTAATAATTTGTGACCTTGTGTGCACGGTCGACCCATTTGGTCAAGTCCGGAATCAGCTTCCTTGTCCAGGATGCTGGCTCCCGTCGCTTTGACCATCTTTCCTGCCATTTTGTGAGCCATCCTCCGGTTGTCAGGAAGCCGGCCGCCAACTCTGTACAGGAAGCAGACCTCCCCAATCAAGATGTCAGCCGGCAAAAAACCAGACACGACCGCTTCCGCAGACACGGTCCTATAAGCCGAACAGGTTCTCAAAAGTGTTTTCCTCTGTAGGGATATCAGCGTTTTCCTATGTTTTTCTATTTTTAAAATGTCCCTCCATACTGGTGCCGCATAGGTAATTACACCATAGGTCAGGAACATAGGGCTCTCCGTTTGTAATAGTTTGGTCCTCCTATGTTTGGCATCAGGCTATTTATGGATTCTATTTTACTGTTGGCTTTGCGTACCATTTCTTTAATATGTCAGAGAACTCCCGGTTTTCTTCAGAACGACTCCAAGGTATTTGACATGCTTGCTCAGCTATATCTGTTCCATTTAATGTAAGTTTCAATTCGGTTTTCTCGGCCCCCTCACTACCAGCAGTTCAGACTTATGCGTTGCTATTTCTAGATTCATCCTCGACATCCATTGTTCTATTTTTGAAAGTATTGTCTATTTTTTCTTTAATTTCCTCTTCGCTATCCCTTCGATCATGCAGGAAATCATCGGCATACGCCAGCGTGTCCCTCCGTCATCATATGGCAAATCCAAAATACCATCATATGCAAGTCCCAAGCCGGCGGCCCGATAATTGAGCCTGACCCACGCCCATGGTGCATCTGTGTTTTATGCTACCCGTCACGATGACTCTATCCTTGGGGTAGTTTCGCGAGTATTCTCACTAGGTAGGGGGAGATGCCCTTCTTTTCCATAGCCTCGATGATATCAGGCCACTGTACTGAATTGAATGCATTCTTTACATCTATTGTCAATAGGACAAACCAGCGTTTTTGATGTTTTGATCTTTTCTTTCAGTTGTAAGATGGCCTAGTGGTTGACCTCTTGGGTCTGAACCCATGCTGTGAATCAGAGAGTGCTTTCTTTACCTCTATCCCTCTGTTGAGCCTATTTACGAGCAGTTTCTCGTAAATTTTCCAGCTATGTTTAATAGACATATTGGTCTATAGGATGAGGGAGAGTGCGGTCTTTATTTTCCTTCAGGGATGAGCACCACTCTTGCCGTTTTCCAACAACTTGGGACCTCGTACTTCTCCAGGAGACCGTTGTAAAAGTCAGCATCTCGTCGGGTTTGGTGAGGAAGGCTACTCTCATGGCTTCGCCCGTTACATGGTCTGGTCCTGGAGCTTTCCTTGGTTTAATGGAGTTTATGGCCTGTTTAAGTTCTGCCTGTGTGAAGGCTTCGAATGGTGGATTTTGTGATCCTTTCTCTTCTATCGGTTTTCCTGTCGTTGAGAACAGGGCTGACAATATGGTCCGGACCTCCTCCTGTGGGATGGTGTAAGTTGTTAGGATACCCCTCAGGTGTGCTGTCATCAATTTGTACCCCTGTCCCCATATGTCCTCATCCAGCTCTCTCAGCAAGGTCTTCCACTGGTCTCTTTTTGCTCTGCATTTCCTCTTCAATTTCCTCTTCTGTTCTCTGAGCTGTTGCTTGATGTTCTCTGCCAGATTTATGAAGTCTTCAGTTCTCAGTAGCCTGTTTAAACGTCGTCGTGTTTCCAGGTACGAGCTTCGACATCCGTCGATGTCAGGGTTCCACCAATATGGCACTGTCCGCGCCTTTTGTGTGCCTTGGGTGGTGGCTTCTCGATAGGCTGAACGTATGCTATCATAGAAGTTGCCGGATTTCTCTCTTAGTTTTTCCACGAATAGTTCTTTGTTGAACATTGCATTTCGCAACTCATTTACTCTAGCAGCTCGCTTCGTTTCAATTTTATAGTAGATGTGACCATGGTAAGTAAAGGGATTTTCGTTAACGACTTTCTATTCTGTAATTTTACCGCGAGTTTTGTCTGAAGTGAGGTCACGTCAATATGGCTTTGTGTTGCGACTCTGACGAATGTTGCCTGGCCCAGATTTAGCGCCGACCAAGAGTTGGGTCATCCATCCTGCCACGAATTCACCTCTTGGGTCTTCGGACGGGGAAACCCATAGCGAGGGATTTGGGTTTATATCTCCACCAACAGTGCCCGGTGTCTGCTTTGAGCCACCTTCTCAAATATTTCCTCCATTTTTTCACGGAAGTGTTCCATTGTTATATTTGGTGATATGTACTTAGCATAAATGTATAAGCCGTGTAGTTCCGCTTTTATATATCCCTCTTCTTCGCTTATTTTGCCTACTTCGATAGATCTGTTCATTATGGCAAGGGCCACGTCTCCTTTCTTATCCATGATCCATTCTTTACGTTTCGCAATCTTCCTATTTGGTTCCGATATCACCATTATGTCGCATTCGTTCTTCATTGCGACCGCCAGCGCTATGTCATGTGCGGCTCTAGATCTTCGAGGTTCACCTGTAAAACTTCAATTTTGATTTGGCTCAGTTTCTGCGGCCTCTAGTGTGTTTGGTCCTTGTATTGTTTCCATCGGTTTTCCATGTTCTAAAACCGGTATTTCTTCAAGAGTGTTTTGTTTTTAGCCGCTTTCTCTCTAGGGTAGATCTCTTCTGAAGATCTGGCATTTTCATGATCCAGAAGCATGTCCATCTTCGCAACATAGGGTACAGTATAGGTTGTTCTGACAGGTCTTCGAGATGTGGCCTTCTTTACCACATTTATAGCACCTCTTGCTTCGGTCTGGTCCATCGCAGTTCTCAGTTTTGTGATTAGAGTCCCAGCATTTCCGGCACTGCGTCAGCTGGATTCTCTTTTCTATCTTGCAGTTTGCGAATCAATCTTCAGTTTTGTTTTCCCTTCTTCAAAAGTCTTTCGTATGTCCTTTCTTCCACTGTGACCGTTATTGCTTGGGTCTCATTCTGGCTAGGGCGCATTTCTCCTATATTAGTTGTGTCCTTCATTTCTTCTCTTAGAGTCTCTGTCAATGCCCTTGTCACTTCCTCCTTTGGAGTTTCTGCGTCCATGCCTCTGATGTGAAGAATTTCTTTCCCTCTTCTTTTTCCCAGCACCTTGCATTCAATATTCCCTTCTATCTTTCCCAAAGCTTCAGTAAGCTGTTTGCATTTTCCTCCTTTTTGCACTGTTATCAGCATTTTGCCATCTTTAGTGCTCTAATACCTTGTATTGCTTCTGCGGCAGGCAGGTCTTTTAGCCCTTTTCTGATATTTTTTAAAGTTTCCCGATATGTTCCCTCTTTACATTGTACAATCAGGGCATAGGAGTTTCTTTGCTTTTCCTTCCTCATTTGGTCAATCTTGGTGCTTTGGGGGGTGTATATATAAATTTTGCTCCTTTGTTTCGCGAATATCCACTGGGCCATTTTTTCAGTTTTCGACTGTGACACATTCCACGCTATGTAGTGCTATCGGTTCAGGCTCATCTTTGGTTTCTTCAATAGGAGTGTCAGCTTTTCCACAGGTCTTCTTCTGTTTCATTGTGTCTTATCTTGATAATAATTTTTTTGATAGAATATTCTTCTTTTTGTCTCTCGTTGAGAGTTCTAGGACTTCGATGTCTTCTTTCAAATGTTCAAGTTCTGGGTATCTTTCTTTATAAATTCTCTGTATTGACTTTGTCATGGCTTCATCAAGTTACCCACTAGTATCACCTTTATATGATCTCCCGCGCTGAGCAGATTTCCTGTAATGACTTCTACATTCGAAAATATAGAGTCGTCTCATTCAATGTCAGCTAATTTGGTCCAATTTTCGAAGGATTTGTTTTCTTCTGGTAGCTCCATCAAAGGTTCTTTTACCACTATTCCAAGCTGTTGTCTGCGTAGTTGGTAACCTCACACCTGACACCAATTGTTATGTTTTTCCACAGCGAAATAGAAAAACAATACAAGTCTTCTTTAAACTAATTTATATTTACACTTAACTAACAATAATCAATAATTTATATACACAATTTATCTACAGAATTTCACTAGGAACACCTGTTTATTCGTCGGCAAGTTCTATCCATGAATGAATCCATGAATCGGCTTCAGTCATTTATATCTTCACGTTCCAGAACGATCGTAGTGGTCCCTTTTATGTCACATAAATATGCCACCATTAATCGTTTTTATCTGACAGCTTTATGGCGAGCGGTCCCTTTCATCATGTTCTTAATCCCTTTGTCGGCGCATGAAGCGGAACTCCTCTGTTGACGTAGTAGTCATTAGAAGGTTCATATTCGGTTTGTTACAGTAGGAATGTTTGTATATAGAGACTTAACATCCAATGAATACAGACGATGGTTGGAATGTAATTTTATATTTCTCAATGAATCTTTCAAGTCAAACGAGTTTTTAATATAATATTCGTTATCATTTATTGCGTTGGAAAGAATATTAGCCATATATTTTGATAGTTTGTAGGGGAAACCGGGAGAATGGTGGCCCCTAAGCTTTGAGTGGGTTTTGTAGTTGTTTTTTTCAATACTTTTGAAAATTGGAGAATAATTTGAATAGACCATTTGAAACTGAAATATTTATTGAAAAATGAATCAAAAATAAAGAAAAATATTTTACAGCAAAAAACTGAAACCCTATATGGCTACAATTACCCCATAGTGTTGGGGTAATGGTGACAGAAAGGCCATCATTACCCCAACAAAAAATAACAGTTATTTAGTTACAGTAATCACAGATATATATTTTTTTTCAGTATCGGTACATGCTTTGTGAGCCCAATTTCCACACGAATTACACCTCAACCATAACTCCCATTTTCCGAATTCCCACATACTGAACATATGTCGCTTCCATTCGCATCTTCGTCGAATTCGTCATCATTATCCTCATCTTCTGAACTTATTTCCGGGTAGGTTTTCTCATTTTGCTCTTGTTAACTTCCTCTCTTTTCCATTTCTTCGTTTTCTTGGCGATCGTTGTAAAACACCTATCTTTTATAACCCTGCTGCATATTCGGCGTCCTCTGTTTTTGCCGAGATATTAATTTTTATTTGCTTTTTCTTGGAGAACATCTTTGTTTGGGGTGGAAGTGATTATTTGGGAATGCTGCTTTGAGGCCACCTTTTACTGTCACCAGACTTAGGTCTTGAGGGCCCTGGTATTGGTAAAATTTCATGAAATGACTTTCCAACATCTGAGTTTTGTGATTTTTGTGAAGGCTCCATTGTTTTAGAATGTGTTCTGCATGGAAGTTGACCCTGTTGTAGGGGTGGCGTGTTGCTTCTTTCTGGAGTTTTTATGTTGATGGGTAACAGGAACGTCGTGAATAGGACCAGTAGAATCCTTTATACTGTTAGAGTTATCTGAAAGTTCAGCTGGCTCAGAAGTCTTCCTCAGTGAATATATCTGGATTATAAGGACAGATCCCTGTTGCTCTAAATCCATTCAGAGCTTTTTCTGGAGTAGCTTACTCTAATGAATGCCAAGTTGAAAAGTTCCGCAATTTCAAATGGAGTTATTTTCATGAGGATGATTCCTTAAATATTTGCTGCATTCAGAATTGAATGCTGTCTTCAGCGGGCCATAAAATGCGACATCGAGTGGCTGTGTTTTGTGTGAGGTGTGTGGAGGGATCGATAGAAGAAAAATACCGTTAGCCCTGCAAAACTCATAAGCTTGAAGAGTGGAGTGGGTTGACTGATTATCTAATATAAGGAGAACAGGATCTTCCCGACTCGCTTTTACGAAAGATTTGAAATGTTGCAAATATTGTTGGAATAGTTCTTCTGTGATCCACCCTTTATCAGAACAAGTATAGAGGGCTCCTGCTGGACCTCCTTTTTGGAGCTGCAGATTCATCCTCTTTCGCGGATAAATGAACATTGATGGCACATAAATTCCGGTTGCGCTATAAGCATACACCACTGTTATATTTCGACCTCTTTCCCAGCTTGTGGCAAATCCAACCTGTTTTAATCCCTTCTGGACAAAAATTTTTCCTGGCGTCTGAACTGTGGAGATTCCTGTCTCATCGGTGTTGAAAATTCTATGAGCCTCAAAATTATACTTGGTTAGTAATTTTTCTAGGTTTGCGAAAAATATGGAAACCTCCTGCCTACTGAAAGCTGTTATTCTATTAATCGATGTTGCTTCCGGCTTGCGAAAAAGCGATTGACAATTTCTTTTCATGAATCCATACAGCCAGTCATCACCAGCAGTTTTAGAATTTTTGTTAAAAGGAAATGACAGATTATTTTTAACGGCATATTCAAAAGCACATTTTTATTTCTTGCCGGGAGATTCCGTAAAAAGTTTTGAGAGATGGATGACATGTTGCGCTAACAAATTCTCTTCATGTTTTGAAAAAACAGGTTTTTCTAATGAAGGTCCATCATTACTATTTTGCTTCATTCTTTTCTGCAGAGTACTTCTCAGAATGTTGAAAGCTCTGGATACTTCCCAAACACTTCTACCGTTTATCACTGCTGCAATGGCTTCCTTTAGCTGTTCACTGGTCCAAGATCCTTTTCCAGTTAGCCTGCGATAAGACCTAGGCATCTGAAAAACATGCTAATATTACCTTCAACATGATTAGCCTACCTACTGTCTTTTCGGTTATCCAATAAAGATAACATCATTACATCTTTGATGGGGTAATTGCGGCCTGCTTTCATTTACCCCAGAGTTATCAGCTACGATTACCCCAAAATATGCTTGTTATAATTTATATTGAAAAAATTTCTAAAATTAAATGAATCAGTACTTACGGTTGTTTTCTCCTAAGTTTATGGTTAAATAAGAATACACAACACCAAATTTTTGTCGATCAAAAACGATGACCTGGAATTCGAACTTGCCAAAACAAATAAGCCTTACATACTGGGCACTTAACGCTGTAAAGTGAGGATAGCGTCTTCCATTGGGAATCCCAGCCTGTCTTTGGACGTCCAGTTGAGGTACTCACTAAGAGATGGCGAAACTATACCATATTATGAAATGATCATTATATCGTTATATTTGTGGTGGCTCCTTTTACCCCGACGGCTACCATTCCCTGGTTTCCCTATAGAGATGATTGAATGCATGAAACTATCGGTCTAAGTGGGACATTTGTTTGTGGATTTTTGGTAGATCCATATATTTTTGGGATTTTACTGTTATGGGTCAGTAACGTTCTTTCCAGTTTGTTTAGTTATGTAATTTTTTTGTTCCCATTCTTTGATTATTCTATTGTTTGTTTTCTCCAATGTGGTTGTCGTGTCTAGTTTGATTTGTTTATATATTGTGTTGTCGTCTAAATGTTCATGCATCTTTTCGTTGTATTCCTTTTCGTTATTATGACTATTTTGTTTCCCTTGTCGGCTCTAATGACTTGCAAATCATTGTGGGTTTTAAAAATTTTTGTTTTGTTGAAATTGGATTTTATTATGTTTTGTCTCTGTTTTCTACCCCTTAGTTGTTTTTGATGGGCATTTAGGAGGCTTGAATGACGTTAGCTCGAATGTTATCTTGGTCTTCCCTCGATAATTCTTCAATTGTGTTCTCAATTTGTGTGATTATGTTGAATGTTGGGATTTCGTTTTCTTTGTCTATTTCAATGGACTATTTGGGACCTAAATTAACTGTTTTCATCCACGAAGTCCGGTAGTAACGTTGTTGTCAAGTTTATTATTCTTGATTGGTCGTTGTTTACATTCTCATATCTTCCCTGAATTTTTGCTAATTGATGGATTTTCTTATTGTGTGTACTGATGTGTGTTTGTTTATGATGAGAGTTTTGTTTTTGGTTTATAGAGAACTCTAGATTTTGTCTTGCATGTTTCCCTCGTCAGTTTCTTTATTGTCAAAAAATTTTTTGTATTCTACCTTCCAGTGTGCTTATGTGTTTGGTTGTGTCGGTGATTAATAAATGTATGGTACGAGAAATGGAATTTTCTTGTTTTGTTATACTTCTCAGTGAGATATCTACAATTGTAGGTGATGTGGTCAGTTTTCATTTTTAAAAATTTGGGCATAGTTTCTGATGCTTGCACTTGAGTAAAAATATTCGTCTACATTTTGCCTAAGCTAGTTCATCTATTAGTTTCGAATATTTTTGTCCGATATATCATGTTGAAATCGATTAATGTCTACTTCCTGCATTTGAATATCTTGAGTTTTGCTTTGTTACCTAGTCGATGATATATGACATTTTAATGAATTGGGCATCTAGCTTACTGAAAAATGTAAATATTTATTTGTATAAACGTGTCGGCGTCAACCGCCTTCTTCAGTATACATATAAAGTAAATATAAGTAAATAAAAAGTGTAATCATTGTATTAATATCTCACTGTTTCTCTTCTTTCCGTTGTTATAGTTTGTTAGCTGGTCAGTATTGTCCTGTCATTTATATATATATACATTATTTAGAAGTAATCTTTTTGGGATTAGAGCACGGGATCAAAAATTAGGTCTTCATCTATTTTTTCTATATTAATTAACTACATATGTTTCAGCGTATACTAAGCCTTTTTCAAGTTTACGTGCTACAAACATAGTGACAATCACATCTAAAATGTACAATCAGATTATTAGGGGTTTCTTAACATTTCTACATTTTATGCTAGCCTACCTGTCCAACAATTCATCTTAAAAATCAGAAAATTAAAATCATGTTCATTGTGTTGTGAACGCTGTCAAATAGAATCATTCTTCAAATTATCTCTTTGTATATGCAGGTTTTCAATTTATCACCTGGAATGCCATCTGTGCATATGTGTGAAAATTGTTGAATAGAATATTTTATTTTCACTAGTTCATTTTGGTGATGTTTTTTCGAATACACTCACAGATGCCACCTCGACACAATTTTGATATCATTACAGAATGTTATAGTAAATTTTGGATAGGTTTTTCAGGTCTGTTCTATCATTTATTGAGTGTTTTTCTCTTTGAATGTATATCATTTCTTGGAATGTCCTTATTTTGCTGTTGGTTTCTTTATGCAGAATTTTAAAGTTGTCAAAAGTCAAATCTATGGTCATTCTCTCGTTCATTCTTTTAAGGATCTTCCAAAAGTAGAATTCCTAAAAGCCATTGATTTCTGCATATCCAACTCCTACTTTCAGTTTGAAAATTCTTTTTATAGTCAAATCGATGGATGCAGCATGGGGCCCCTCTATCGGCCCTACTAGCCCAACTTGTAATGGAAGACCTTGAAAGAGACTATAATGGAAAAAAAAGAAAAAGAGTATAAAATAGTATTTTTCAAAAGATATGTGGACGACTGCATAGCTGCACTTCCTGAAACATATATAGCGGCAATGCTAAATGAACTGAACAACTACCATCCTAAAATTAAATTCACAACAGAAATAGAAACTAACAATAAGATAAACTTTTTAGACATGACGCTCATACAGAACAGAAACTGCTCAAATATAGAAACAATATGGCACACAAAGGAAACATGGTCAGGAAGATACCTAAACTATGAATCGACAGCACCAATTCAATATAAAAAAAGTGTTATATCAGGAATTGCAGATAGATCAATAAAACTTACATCACCAAAACATCGCATCGAAACAATAAAAAAAGCCAAAGAAATCTTGAAACAAAATAATTATCCAGAAAAACTAATAGAAAATATTTAAAAACAGAATTCATGCAGCTTACAATTCCGATAAAAATGAAAGCTCAAAGATAAAATATACATAGCAATTCCATAAGTGAAAAACTTGTCCGAAAAAATCAACCATATTTTCAAAGACACAGACATCAAAATTGCACATAAGTCCACAAACAATCTGAGACCACTCTACACGAGGCTAAAGCCAAAACTCCGAGAGAAAAAATATCAAATTGTGTTTACCAACTGAAATGCAAAGAATGTCCAGGAATCTACATAGGCCAAACAACACAATACATCAAAAGAAAGGATCAGCGGCCATAAATATTCAAAAAATTCCACAGCCCTTAAAAGCACGCATACACCACTGTTATATTTCGACCTCTTTTCCCAGCTTGTGGCAAATCCAACCTGTTTTAATCCTTCTGGGCAAAAATTTTTCCTGGCGTCTGAACTGTGGAGATTCCTGTCTCATCGGTGTTGAAATCTCTATGAGCCTCAAAATTATACTTGGTTAGTAATTTTTCTAGGGTTTGCGAAAAATATGGAAACCTCCTGCCTACTGAAAGCTGTTATTCTATTAATCGATGTTGCTTCCGGCTTTGAAAAGCGATTGACAATTTCTTTTCATGAATCCATACAGCCAGTCATCACCAGCAGTTTTAAATTTTTGTTAAAAGGAAATGACAGATTATTTTTAACGGCATATTCAAAAGCACATTTTTATTTCTTGCCGGGAGATTCCGTAAAAAGTTTTGAGAGATGGATGACATGTTGCGCTAACAAATTCTCTTCATGTTTTGAAAAAACAGGTTTTTTCCTAATGAAGGTCCATCATTACTATTTTGCTTCATTCTTTTCTGCAGAGTACTTCTCGGAATGTTGAAAGCTCTGGATACTTCCCAAACACTTCTACCGTTTATCACTGCTGCAATGGCTTCCTTTAGCTGTTCACTGTCCAAGATCCTTTTTCAGTTAGCCTGCGATAAGACCTAGGCATCTGAAAAACATGCTAATGTTACCTTCAACATGATTAGCCTACCTACTGTCTTTTTCGGTTATCAATAAAGATAACATCATTACATCGCTGATGGGGTAATTGCGGCCTGCTTTCATACCCCAGAGTTATCAGCTACGATTACCCCAAAATATGCTTGTTATAATTTATATTGAAAAAATTTCTAAAATTAAATGAATCGGTACTTACGGTTGTTTCTCCTAAGTTTATGGTTAAATAAAGAATACACAACACCAAATTTTTGTCGATCAAAAACGATGACCTGGAATTCGAACTTGCCAAAACAAATAAGCCTTACATGCTGAGGGCACTTAACCTGTAAAGTGAGGATAGCGTCTTCCATTGGGAATCCCAGCCTGTCTTTGGACGTCCAGTTGAGGTACTCACTAAGAGATGGCGAAACTATACCATATTATGAAATGATCATTATATCGTTATATTTGTGGTGGCTCCTTTTACCCCGACGGCTACCATTCCCTGGTTTCCCTATAGAGATGATTGAATGCATGAAACTATCGGTCTAAGTGGGACATTTGTTTGTGGATTTTTGGTAGTCCATATATTTTTGGGATTTTACTGTTATGGGTCAGTAACGTTCTTTCAGTTTGTTTAGTTATGTAATTTTTTGTTCCCATTCTTTGATTATTCTATTGTTTGTTTTCTCCAATGTGGTTGTCGTGTCTAGTTTGATTTGTTTATATGTTGTGTTGTCGTCTAAATGTTCATGCATCTTTTCGTTGTATTCCTTTTCGTTATTATGACTATTTTGTTTCCCTTGTCGGCTCTAATGACTTGCAAATCATTGTGGGTTTTAAAAATTTTTGTTTTGTTGAAATTGGATTTTATTATGTTTTGTCTCTGTTTTCTACCCCTTAGTTGTTTTTGATGGGCATTTAGGGCTTGAATGACGTTAGCTCGAATGTTATCTTGGTCTTCCCTCGATAATTCTTCAATTGTGTTCTCAATTTGTGTGATTATGTTGAATGTTGGGATTTCGTTTTCTTTGTCTATTTCAATGGACTATTTGGGACCTAAATTAACTGTTTTCATCACGAAGTCCGGTAGTAACGTTGTTGTCAAGTTTATTATTCTTGATTGGTCGTTGTTTACATTCTCATATCTTCCTGAATTTTTGCTAATTGATGGATTTTCTTATTGTGTACTGATGTGTGTTTGTTTATGATGAGGTTTTGTTTTTGGTTTATAGAGAACTCTAGATTTTGTCTTGCATGTTTCCCTCGTCAGTTTCTTTATTGTCAAGAATTTTTGTATTCTACCTTCCAGTGTGCTTATGTGTTTGGTGTGTCGGTGATTAATAAATGTATGGTACGAGAAATGG
>JARTUT010002267.1:0-87645 GCA_030674115.1 Micraspis discolor | reverse complement strand
ATTTTTTATTTTAAATATCCTGAGCGTAAACCGTTTTTACAATATCGAAGAGGAAGGATGTGAAAAGGTCATGCGTCTCCTGGATTTCAAAAATATCAACACAGAGTGTTTCAAATTTTGTGTTGAAAATTGTGATCTTAAATTGGCCATAACTTTTGTTTTTCAAATTAGAACCCTATTTTTTTATAATGGTAAGTTTTTGCATATGGTTCATAAGGAATTAATTATTTATCACTGGAGAGAAAACCGATGGCCGATTAGTTGGAATAAAGAGGTTTCCTATACAAATCGAACTTCGCCATCTATTTAGGAACAACCTGTAACTTTTTTCTCTTGCATATTAGGGTGGTAAAATCTAAAACATGGTTAAGTAACAGTTCCTGAAAATTTCATCATTTTGGCGTGAAGGGAAAAGAAATAGCTGAAAATTCAAGACGAAAAACAGTTTTTTGTGACTAACTCAGAAAACATCCGCTTTAGGGCTAGGGTGTGATTCATAAACTCACATTATTTTTTAACGTAGATTCAATATCTGCCATAAAAAAATGGGGTTCTAATTTGAAAACATTGATTTTTCACGATTTTGTCATTCCTTACTTTGAAAGCGATTTTTTCACCCCCTGTATCATGAACCGCGATTTGGATTTTTAAAGTGGATACATCAATCTTACATCTTGAAAAACCAAAAATGGAAATTTTCCATCCAAAAACCTCGAAGTTATTCTTGTTTCAGCGGAGCTGTATTTTCGATTTTTTTTTCGAATTTTCCCGCTCAGAGAGAATTTTCCAACCAAAACTGAAAAATGTTACATCGAAATAACTCGAAATTTTCTAAGGAATTTATTTCTGCAATAAAAAAATGGTGTTCTAATTTGAAAAACGGATGTTGACGTCATTTCCGGAAAAGCCGGAGGTGTTATGCCTTGAAAATATCTTAGATTTCATCAGCATCGTGAAATACTTATAAGTGGTGAATTTCATGAAAATACTTAGTTTCCCGTATAAATATGGGTGAGGTTCCTCGTAAAAGACCCTGTATAGTCACCTTTGCTATGATGTGGTTCTATGGGGTTCATCCCCAGATGTTGGGCGCATATTTGTCGCACAGAAAAGAATTGTTCGCCTCATTTTTAACTTGAGACCTCGAGAATCATGTTGCCCTATATTCAAGACAAATAAAATCTCAACATTTCCATCAATATGTATACATATTAAATTGTCAAATATACGTTCATCAAAATTTGAAGAAGCTAAAAGCATGTTCAAAGTTTCATAGCTATAATACAAGGCATAAGGATATGTTGTGTATTCCCTTGCATAGTACCACCAATCTTCACAGGGATGAAACTCTATAACCACCTGCCTAAACATTTCAAGAGTATTAGTGATAAACAGTTCAAGGTGAAATTAAAATCAATGTTGATTGAAAAATGGTTTTATTTTTCACTTGTACGTTATATGTTTATTTTACCTTAGAAAGGGTTGCTATAAATACACTCATTATGCCCGTTGGCATTTTAGCGGGCATTATGGATCATAACGCCCGCTCGTTGTGCGAGAAGCAAAATAAGCGAGAAAGAAATTATTTATTTCCCAGAATTTTATTACTGAAACAACGACAACTCAACAAACGAAAACGAAGTCTTTCTTAATTAAAATTAAAAGTGCAGTTTTCCAATATCCCGGAAAAATTCTTCAACCGTGAATCTTGGGATGTTTTCGAAACCTGAGGAGCGAAAACTTGACCACAAGTACTTGGAAGTTCGTTCACAAGAGAACCACTAGAGAATTCATGAAAATCTGTTACCGAATTCACAATCATCGTCGATATTTTGTGTTTGGAAAAAATGCTCTGCTCTATGTCACCTTCCGCCACAGATGCACTCTTCCATCTTCCGTGTATTTTTAACGTTTCATATGATGCACCAGCCTGTGTTAAAAGAGTTGCTGAAGTCCGTCTCAAACAATGTCGTGTATATTCATTTGCATTATCCAATTTTGAGTATTTGTCAATCATGGAAGGCACACTTCTATGGTATTTTTGCCAACAGGTTGATGGTGCACTGACCATTTCTGAACGTGAGGAAAATCTAGATTCTTCACTCCACTGGGTCTCAAGGATATATATTTTCTGACCAGCCCCAAAGCTCCTATTTTTTCAAGTAAACAGCTAACCTTATCTTCTTTATCTTTGATAGACATTTTCACTGATTCATCTCTCCTTAGTCCTCCAAAACACCCATTATCAGAACTACTTTATGAAGAAGATGAATTTCATCAGAGCTTCATTGATGAATGTATGAACTTGTTCTGCTGTCAAAACTTTGGATTTCTTCGGAATATATCCTTTAGATTTCATTTTTAAAAACGCTACTAGCCGGGAGAATTGTGAAATATTGATATTTTCATTGACAATCAGTGTAGATTTCAAAATAGAATATTTCGTCCACAATGACGCAGGACAAAATTTTTCAGATTGAAATAAGAAAAATTACCCACACATGAACAAAATGAAAAATAAAATAGCATACCAATTCTTGAAAGTACGCCGATGACACTGTTTCATCTATAGCAATTATATCATTTATCAACTTCCATTGATGGAATGTTTCATAATCCTTGTCGTAGACGAGTCTGGATTTTTCTGGTAATAAATTATTTGCAGCTTTCGCTGCATTTTCAATTATATTATTTGGCAAATTGCTATTCATTTCTGTTATTTCTTTAAATCTTCACAACGAAAACAGTAATGACATTCACTTAATATAATGATGACAGCAATAACGAACTTCAAAATATTAACAAATGCCATGGTTACTACAGAAAGTTAAATGGAAAAAATCATAGGAGCAATCGAATTTTATTGTAATTAAATGATATATTCGTGAAAAATAAAATCTTGTATGCACCACGAGCGTTATTAGATCCTAACGCCCATCGGGTCAAAGGCCCTCGGCCGAATGTTTTCTCCGGGCGTTAGGATCCATATAACGCACTAGGTACATAAATAACTATCATAGCGTTCAAGAGTTTTGTAAATTCTATAACTTAGTAGTTTTTTTTTTTCATCGTAACCATTTTGTTGTTTTGTTTCATTCTTCTTCCCTGGTTTTGACTAATCCTATACATCAGCTGATGTCTTAATGGAGCAAATAAATTGTTATTGTTGTTGTTGTTATTCAATTGTGCATCAATTTTTCGACTAACGCTAAAGATGCTGTTCGACTATCAGCCTCCCAAGATCTTCCGGTTAATTTCTGTTGAATATATTTCATAATTTTCGAGTTCAGTTACAAATCCTCCAAATGAGTTATGAAATGAGAGATTAATTCAATTTAATTATAATGTCCTCGGGGATATAAATCATTCTTGATAAAAGAATCGTCGAAAAGTTTAGCCTATTATCCATATTTTTCATGGCAATCTAGGATAAAACTATAAACAATTGTAGAGTAACTGTCACCATGCGAATTCTCGAATGAACCTTCAAAATCGAAAGTACAAATGAATTTCTGTAAAATTTTGTGAACAGAATTCAAGTCTACAATTACAAAGCCTACTATGATTTCAATATTTCCTGAATACGTCTGCAGAATTCGGACAGAGACCGTGTGGCAGCACTAGTCGGTCATAAGGATAACTGCTGATTATGCAGGCAAACCAGCACGTTAACCACAACGTTTCCTAAATATTCATGATCTTCAACCAACTGGGAAATTTGTCGATGGAAGAAGAGGCACTGGAAACTGGATTGCATATCGGAGTGAGCTCAACAATAGAAACTGGAATAATTCCATTTTCCTTGTAGAAGTCACAAAAAAATCAACCTCCCGTTTGTTAGTATGTTCCCAGAGGAATTTCGTGTCTTAGATATTCATTTCAACGATTTTGGAGTGAGGATTCATCCGGAAAATTATTATTGGATTTTTTCATTCACAGAGTTCCTGCTGGAAGGAATGAAATCACAATAATCCCCAAAAATAACGAGCAATCAGGTTGCTTCAACACAAAAAATATGAACCAATCTACTTCGAACGGATGTTTATGTTGGGTTATTTAATTAAATGTTCGAATATGACGAATTATAATTTATAAACAGGCGAAGACCATCTTATAAAAGTTCAAATATGATTGAGCTACAGGAATCATTGTTTGTTGAAGGACTAAGGACCACTTCAATCGTTTAATGCTAGATCTTTTTGATGAATTGGCGCCCATTAGAACTATTAAGTGTCGAGGAAATTTCAAGCATTGGTTCACATCCACGATTCAGATTATGACTCGCCTCAAACATGGAGCACTTCACAGGTTTCAACGAGATGGAACATCACAAAACTGGGAGAATTATAGGAAAATTCGGAATGAGACGTCAGCCTCCGTGAATCGAGAAAAAATGGCTAATCTACAATATTCAGTAGGGGACGGCGGGAGTCCCATGTCACTGTGGAAAAAAATTGCGGAACTCTATGTATATGATAGGTCATCGAAAAAAAAAATTGCCAGCAATCATAGATCTTCCGGAGGAACTGAACAATTGGTTCTTAAATGTCGTTCAAGATCAGGGTGCTATTGATCGGTCAGTGATCGAGTATTACAACTCAAAAAAATTCACTTTGTTCAGTGAGGAGTTCGTTTTCACGCTGACAAATGAGGAGGAAGTATTTCAGAAATAATGAGATCGAATCATTCCAATGCGACAGTCCCGGATGGATTGAATGTTGAAATGTTGATTCGTTGTAGCCCCCATATATTAAAGTTTTTGACCAACATTTTTAATAGTTGCATTCTGGATTCGAGGTTTCCTGGGGATTGGAAAATGACGAGAGTGTTGCCGCTTCCAAAGGTGATTAATCCTACCACTTTCAAAGATGTTCGTGCCATATCTATATTACCCCCTTGTGCGAAGATTTTTGAAAGAGTATTAGCGAGTAGACTGAAGTCTCATCTGGAAAAGTATAATACAGGGTGTTCGGCATATGAGCCGTCAAATTTTTTTAGTGCGTTGGTAGGGTCATTTGCTACCTTTTCAGTCCTGGAACCTGGGTCATTAGTATTACGGTTACGGAGGGGTTTTTTTGCGTGTGCTTTCACATGCATTTTTTTATTGTATTAAGTCTACATGGCATATGGCCATATGCTATCACCATATCAGCATACTCAGCGTTGGAGAAATTAGGCATATCAACAACCAAAATTAAAACAACAGTAGCAAAAAGTCCATACAAGTAACAAAAACAAAAATACAAATTTAAAAAACTGAACAACGCGGCACAGACACTTCCAACAGCAGAAACAGTTAAATCTCGAATGACGGTAGGGCCAAGTCAGCGGCGACTAACCCAATCCAACCCAAGGACAGAAATAGTAATAATAATTCACACGCGTCCAAAACGGGCAGGTGAAATTTCCTTGCTCGCTGTGTTGTGTCGAAATCCGTACTTTTATTTAGGTGCAACTTCCTTCACTCTTCTGACTAAAACCTGTTGCAGTATTATTTTTTTATTGACTTACGTGAATAGCATATGGATAGCAACGCTATAAACCAAAGAACATTTTAAAATAAAATTAAGTTCGTAATAGCTGTAACCTTTTTTTAAATTTCAATAGGAGTGGAGAAGTTTTCATACTTTCATAATTTTTTTTTTAATAAAAGGCCCACGTGTTAATTTTTTGGTGTTATCTGTAACAATGAATACGTTTTTTTCACACACTCATGTAGACTTAATACAATAAAAAAATGCATGTAAAGGCACACGCAAAAAAAAGTAATGGGGTTTCGAAGGGTACATTTTGGGTAATTTAGAAAAACCTAATAAAAAAAATTTAGAAAAGCACTGACGTGAGGTCAGATTGCTTTGGCGCTCTTGTTGACCTACATTTGGTGAGTAAATATTCAAACCTTAACAAATCTATAAGCTCTCTGATCGGGTGAACAATAGTCTTTTTCCGTACTATGGGACAATGTGATGAAAATATGAAAGCCTAATGAATAAACAAACCTTTATCTCAATTTGAAAATAACTACTCATAATTTTCACCAAATTTTGTTCTATGCTTCTCCTAAAAACTTACGTCATTGCTTTTCTGAGTTTTGACAACGCCATCAAATTCTTTTCTCTGTGATAAAAATTTTTTGATTAATATTACGTCTGTGCTTTTCTGAATTTTGACAACGTCATCGACATCGAATTCTACCTCTATGAATTCTATGAAAATTTTGATTGATATTACGCCAACTGACACTGATATCTAGGTCCGCAAGTTGTCAAACGAATATCGATCTGTGATGGCAAATCTTTCAATGACAAAGCCTCGACTTCATGACATTTCTATTTTTCTCTTGAGTAAATGAAAAAAATGATCATATCTTCAGAAGGGGAAAGCTACGACAATGAAATTTGAGGATGAGTAAGATATCGGTAACCTCAATATATATACGGATTTCTATTTAAATCTAAATGAAGTCTTAGGAGATATTGGGTATTGAAAATTTTTTTTTGGGAATTTTTAAAAATTTTCTAGCGTGACGATTTCTCGCGAAATTTTGCGAGCCGTTTCGTTTCAGCCTCCCTCAATAACATTCCAAGTATCAACTTGATCGGATGGATATTCCAGTAGTTATTGAGGAAACAAAATTTCTGATGCTCATAACTACTGAACCATCCGACGGATTTGGCCCAATAACGAACTTGACCGAGATATTTGGACAATTAACCTATTCTGAAAATATGAAAACTCTAGCTGATTCCTTTGGATGCTAGAGAGGATACGGCCGGCCGGCCGGACAGACTCAACTTTCGCCACGAATTCTTCATCAGAGTCGAACCCAATCGATTGAGACCTTTTTCGGCTCTGATATTCCAAAATTACAGACATTCGGGCAAAATGATAGGCACTCTGTTCGGGTGAACAAGAGCGCCAAAACATACCTCCGTAACCTTAATACTAAAGACCCAGGTTCCAAGACTGAAAAGGTAGCAAATGACCCTACCAACGCCCCAAAAAAATTTGATGGTCCATGTGCCGAACACCCTGTATATTGCTGGCGCGACAGTCAGGTTTCAGGAGAGGGTTTGGTTGTTGCACTGCTCTTTCTTGATGTTGTCGATTCTATAAAATCCAAAGTGGATTCGGGTGAAGTTTGTGTTTTGACATTATTGGATTATTCTAAAGCGTTCGATAGAGTGAACCATCAGATACTTATTGCAGTGTTAAGGCACATTGGATTCTCTTCATCTGCCATTGAGTTAATGCGTGATTACCTTCGAGATCGGTGTCAATATGTGAAGACTTCCTCGGAAGGTCTGAAACGGGCACTGTCAAATGTGGGGTCGCACAGGGTTCGGTACTTGCGCCTATTCTTTTTGTATATATACTATCTTCATTACTAGTGGACTTGAGTTTTGTACTGACTTTCGGTATGCCGATAATACACAGATGTGTTATTCTTTTGGGCTTCGGATATTGTTAGAGCAAATCGGGGATAAATTCTGATCTTGATCGCTTGTCAACAGATTCCCTGAAGCATGATCTAATGCTGAATCTTAATAAAACAAAGGTTCTTGTCCTTGGCAGTAAAGCTACTGAGGTCGCGAGGATGTTGAAATTGAGAGTCGATGGCAGTAAAATTGCAGCCGTTGAGTCTGATGGGAATTTGGGAATCATTCTAGACGTTAAACTTCGGTTCACTGAGCATATATCATTATGTGTTCAGAGGGCCTACACTGCATTGAGGGTCTTTACTCCCATAGGCATTTACTACAGCAGAAGCTGAAAATATTGCTTAATGACTCCTCGTTTTAAGTCATTTTAACTATTGTGACGTGGTGTATGGTCCTGCTTGCGCGTTGATGACATTTGGTTGACGTTGGTGAGAGTCCAACAGGTCCAGCGTGTCTTCGCTTTATTTACGGCGTTAGAAAGTAGGAGCCAGTCATTTATAAGTTGAAATGCTGCAATTGGCTGAATATGGAGCAGTATTCGTATAACAAAATACGTTTCAGGTCGAATATGCATAATGTAAAAGTAAGGTTCAGGGGTATGATTTCTCCACCTGTTTTTAGAACTGCCTTATTTCAACGTTCTTTTTCCTTCAATGTATATTCATTATACATATAATCGCTTACCTGCACATCTCAAGTCCTGCAAACCGAAAGTGTTCAAGTCCAATTATCGTAAACTGCTCCTCTGTTCGGGTGCATAGTGTGGATCTTGAGGTTACTTACTGTCTGCATTCCTTGATTTGGGCCAATAAAGGATGCCGTTTTGTTCCCAAGCTTCAGGAACAATTGTAAGAGAAGGAATATCTCTTCCTGGTGCTTCGGTTTGAACTATTTTGAAAGACATGTCCACACCTAAACACAATTATTGAAAATAGTACACAATATCTTGAGTGAGAACTTGCGTCAAGAATATTATGTTATGTTTTCATTCAGAGAGCAACACTTCCAAATGACCAGTAGTTCTTAAGTATCCAAATTAATTCGCATGCGTGAGAACTACTGGTCATTTCAAGGTGTTTTGAGTTACCATCAGTTATAATACCAGGTGGTGGTGTAAATCACTTAAAGTTTATAAAGCTCCTACTTTTTTTATTCAGTAATTTTTATTACTCAAATTCGTGATTATGAATATGTCAAGCTCTCTAGGGATATTTGTGAACAGCGAAACGACATCTAACGAAATAAGTATGTAACCCGGTGGAACGGTTATATTAGATAAAACTGTAATCAATGAGAAGGAATTCTTTAAACTAAATATGGAAGTGGATGAGGCAGAATTCAAGATATTATGTGAATATTTGCCAATGCTGTAAGTGGGAGATTTCACACAACAAACTATCGGTCTTAAGTTAAAAACATTTTTATGGACTTTCCGCAAACAGTAAAGTTTAGGTGGTAAACTATTGTGTCTAATTAAATTCTTTTAATCAGCTTCCGATATATATTATTCCTATTTGAGTTCCTTTAGGAATTTGTTAGTTTTATTTTGAATTTTCGCTGTTGGATCAGCCCTCAAAACTTGGTAGGTGTTTTCGCCATTTAGCATTCTACTCACTTCATTATTATATTCGTCCTTATACATAACTACACCTCCTCTGTCAGCTCTGCTTGTGATGATGTCTTGGTTTTCTTCTATAAATTTGTTAGTTTTGTCGAAGAACTTGTCAAGTAGGTGGTTCTTATTTTCGTGTTGTACTTTCTTCTCAAAGTTGCTAACGACGTTCACAATTCTTGATCTGTACATGTTCTTTACTTCTTCTGCGATTGGTTGGACACTGATCCAACTTTCTACATCTTTAATGATGGTGTTGATAGGTATATTTTTGGGTGCTAGACTAAATTTTGGACCTAGGCTCAGTATTATTTCGACTTCCTCTGGTATTCGTGTAGTGTACTAGATAATTATCACACATTGGTATTGGTAAAGGTGGTACTTGTTGGTAAATGAGTGTTTTAAGTTTCTTTATACTTTGAGCTTTTGTCTTATTAAAAACTCCATTATAAACATTATCAGCCAAAGTCAACAATGCATTATAATAGAGATCATTCAGGTTTGAACATAACTGCTGTTGTAGTTTCCTGATATTTTCTTCCAATTGACCTATGAGTAGTTATTTCAATTTGAGACAAAAGTTTGTTCATTCACTGTTCCAGAGGGCAAAAGAAGTTTCTAGAACAAACGTGCAAAAGCTCCTGACCTCCTGAATTTTCAATTATTTCACTTTCCCTTCAAGTTAGTTCGATTGTCGAATTGATAGATTACTGGAGAGATAGCAAAACATACTATTGATGACAATTTTTCTCTATTTAATTTCGTAGAAGAAAGTGAAACTCCTTTCCACTGCATCCAGGCCATTGAAATATGGATTCTCCGACCCTATTTCAGGAGACAATATCCCGATAGCACTTTGGAAATTGAACACGTGTGGGAGGAACCCATACACACGATAACCCAGCTGGAACGGTTATTGCCAGCAATAAACACCGTCTGTTCATAGTCCGGTAGAACACCGGAATGTTCAAATATCCGTTGAATTTTTTCGATGGAATCCAATCGTTTTGCGATGATATTGATTTCAACTATCATTATTTCGTTATACCCACGTCGTCAATGACATGTAAGCATATTTGAATACAGATTGAAGAACTGATATAATCGATTGCCTCAAATTAGAGTAACAATCAGTAACTGATACAGATCCTCGCGAATAATTATTCAAACTTTTGAATATCTCCGAAAGTGAGAGCTTGGCGAGAATAAAATCGGATCAATGTATTTGTATGATCTCTGCATCACAAAACAAAAATTGTGTGGCAAGTGTCTTTCGAAAACATTCATTAAAATCTTGATTAGATTTAGATATGTCAAAGAGTCTATCAATTTTGAAAAACACCTGCGCATTATTTATACCGCATTAGGCCAGTCACAGCTACCATATTAAATAATAGGTTGGAGTGGAGTTTCAGAAAGGCACAAAAGAAATATATATATATATATATACAGGGTGAGTCTTTGACCACTGCGTTAATTTTAACCATAGATTCTTAACGTCAAACGAAACATTTTCTTCCTATAATATTTTTCCAAATTTGGCCCCGTTCAAAAGATATAGGTTGTTGAAATTTCATAAAAAAATTGCATTTTCACCTGTAATATTCAAACGACAATATCAATTGAAATGATCTCTTGTAGAAGGGTTTTGATAACACTTGTGCATATTTTGGCATCAATAGATTTAATCCATTTCTTGTGGGTTTCTCACTACTACTCTACAGATTGGTTAAATTGTATGAAAAACAGATATCGCTTGAACTAAAGGTCCGTATCTCGTACTTCCTGGAATCATTAGGCTTTTTTGCATACAAAATCATTCCTTAGCTTTTCTCCTAAATTGCACCATTATTGAGATATTTGAAGTCGAAAGGAATTGAATCGATATAATTTTGTCCAATTTTTCTGATTTTCCCAAATCCAACTCTGTGCTGAAATGATTGAATAATCAGATTTGTTCAATGTTGCCATATTTTATATCTTTATTAAATATTTCTACAAAAGGTTGGGGAAATCTCTCCAGTCTATGGTTCCACCACTAAACACTGTAGATGAAATTAACCACTGAACAATTTTTGTCTTACATTCACCACAAAATTTAAATTGCCATTTGCTGTATTCATTGTTAATGATGTCTAGCACCTTGTTTAATATTTAATCCAGAATAATATTCCATAATAAATACGAGAAAAAGTTTTCCATCACTCTTCGGTATATTTTGACCGTTGAAATAGGTAAAGTATTTTCTGTCAGGACCTGTTAAATTGAAGACTTGTCTTTATGAAGAGCTGGTTTTTTATAGCTTCAGACTTTCACGGTTCATCAAATTATATCTATTCTAACATAGGAATGCTGCAAATTGAGCTCATATGAGTTTTAAAAACTTCGAACCCAGTCTCCTAGATTTGTTTTATACCTTTATTATCTTTATTTCATACACCGATTCAACCTTGTTCACAAACTTAGGAGATAATAGAAGTTGACTTAATTTTAATATTTCTGAATGTTTGTTATGATGGCATGGTTAATTAAAATTCAATCAATATTGAAACTGAAAGCTATAAGCTCATAAACAAGAAAGATTAGAATAGAATGCATTTTCTGACCATAATCATTTCATACTGAATTGAATAATTTAAAACTATCGATATTATCCTAACAATATTTAAACATTTTTTTAAAGAAAGCTACAAATAACTGCTGACAGTTTCAAACAGAATCAAAACAACAAGGAACCACAGAACACTTTTATTTGGAACTACCCACCACAGAGACGTTATAATATTTTAATGTGATAATAATTCACCCTAATTATTCTGAGGAAAATTATAACTTAAGATCAATAATAGTTACAGATATTATCTTTCATTTAAAAAAACATTGCAAATATTAATTTTTTCGCTCCTGGAGTTCGGTAATAAATTAATATTCTATGGTAAGGTATTAAAATGTGACATAATCTATGAATAACCATTATTCATTATTTATATTCTTGTTTACGTAATTAAAACAGATACTCTGATTATAAAAATCAGTGATCAGTAATTATAGTCTAAACAGAGTAGATTCATTATAATGATTTAACAAAAAATTTTTTATTAAAGAAAACCTAGTTGATTTTTCAAAATCAAATTTAGGTATTTCTTCAAGAAAGTATAATTGCACACCTAAATCTGGAAATACTTGTAATCTGACCAGGTAAATTGTTATTGGGATTCAGTACAGAAAATCAAGCAAAGCAAAGTAACATGACTTTGAAATGATTATTCGTAGTGACATCATTCATTTTTGTTGAAGATTTCGAAAAAGATTTTCATATTTTTAACAGTATATCAAGAGACCTCATAGACCTGTAGAAGAGTAGAAAACATCACGAATAGCCCTAAAACCATCTTGAAATTTTTATATGGGACAACTATTGATGAGATGAGGTATTGTGTCTTCTGCTTCTCCACATTCACAACTTGCGCTGGGAACTGAGTTCCATCTAAATAGCATGCTGTTGGTACGACCATGACCTGTTCTCGAGCGATTAAGAACTGTCCAAATTTTTCTTGGAAGATCAAAACCAGGAACTTTTTCAGACCATCACAAATCTTTCAGTCTAAGGAAAAAGACTTCCATCAGGAAGCCATTTGTTAGAGGCATCCTGATCAATATTATTATTACTATTATTATTCATTCCTTAATCCCACCCTGAAAATTTCGTCCCTTCAGCTCATTCGTGTAAACGGACGGAAGCACAGACTGACATCAGAAATTCAATTAGATCCAAGAAATTTTTCCTTTGGAGCATTTCGCGAAATGTGCTGTGACAAGAAACTTTCAGAAAGTTATCATTTTATTGCTCGTGTTGAGTATTTGAAGAATTTTTGATGTTGGCGCGGTTTGTCAAATAGTTTATATACGACAGCCGTTGAAACCAGTTGACCGCAAAAGTTGTCTGCGGTTGTTACAATGAAAAAAAAATTGAACAAGAAGTCGTCTCAAATTTAGTGTTTTAAACGATATTTATTAGATTGATCGAAAACCCAAGTGCTCTAATGGTACAAATCTATTATATGGCCGAGAGTCGTCGAAGTTTAGGATAATCGTTGACCTCTTCAATCAAAGATAACGACGAAAAACTCAGAGGAATTGTGTTTTAGAAAATGGTCATGCCAGTGTTGAAGAGATACCTCGCGATCTCAACATCTCCCGGGAAACCACTCGTTTGAATTTGTTGGACCAAATGGGCATCTGCACGTCGACACTCGTTCTATTGGTCTATGAAAAAACAAACTAATCAACAATTATCGGAATGGGTGGGAAAAATAAGTCAGACCCGAAAAACCTCAAGACAGTTGTTGGATCGAAAGTGATATCCCTACTTATGCCTTTCGTCACTGGCGCACACATTTGGACTCATCAGTATGACTTGTGTGCGCCATGCCATAGACGCACGGGAGAAATTTGATAGTGGTAGCCGACGGGAATTGAACACGGCACCTAGTCGATATGAAACTTCGAGCGCTGACCTTTCGGCTACCGAAGCGCTGTATATTGTTGCTATGTGGGGCTTTATTGAGTGCTGCTACATGAGATCCCTACACAGTCCTTCGGAAATCAATACGATGCTTAATGATGTATCAGTTTTTGTATTGTGGTTCATCATGAATTCGTTCTGGGAAGGCAAACTGTCAATAGGGACTTTTTTCAACTGTTTTGAGACGTCTACGATAGAAATATTCTTAGTAAACAGTCAGATTTATGGCAGAACAATTCATGGATTTAAACACTCGATAAATACCATCGACAAGCCACTATATTCGTCTGATCTAGCGCCGTGTGACTGAAAAGCCGCTCCAGAGACTCGGATTTGACTCCATGGACACCATAAAAGAAAATTTGAGGAAGGATCTGAAAGCCGCCATCAAAAGCGTGGTTGGAAAAAACGTTGTCACATCTGTATCGCTTCAAATAGAGCATATTCTGAAGAAAATTCATGGATATTAATTATTTTGCGTTTAATTCAGAATTTCCTGATACTCTTTTATCAGAGAGTAATGTTTTTCACGACAACTCCGATATCAATATTTCCTGAATGGACTATACTTATTGCACCTTAACAGGAGTTGATATGGGAGGGGTTAATTTAATCGAATGGATTCCCTGATATTTCTAGCTATTGTTTCTCCAATTTCATGACATGGATGTGTCATCCACATAATTTCCTTTCAACAAAACTAATTAATTTAGAGAGTTGTTGCATTTTTGGGACCATTTTGTCAACGAGTTGTAACTAGAAACCGAGCGGACTCCAATGTTTGATTGGTAACTCGATATATCACCGAATAGATCGAAACAGGAAATCAGCTTTCGACAGCAGCATTTGTGTCACTTCCGGTCTTACGAGGTTCCTCTATTACTCAGAAAATTCACAGATGATCTCCAGATCGTGAATGGATAGAAGGATTTAGTTGTATCTTGATTTAGGTGTGCAATTATACTTGCTTGAAGAAATTTAGTTTGATCGAGTAAATTTTCAGTTTTTGTAATCAGAGTATTTGTTTTAATTATGTAAACAAAAACATAAATATTGAATAATGGTTATTCATAGATTATGTTAAATTTTAATATCTCACCATAGAATATTAATTTATTTCCGAATCTCAGGAGAGAAAAAATTAATAATTGCAAATAATTTCTAAATGAAAGATGATAACTGCAATTATTATTGATCTTCAGTTATAATTTTTTCAGAATAAGTAGAGTAAATTATAATCACATTGAAATGTTATTATGTCGTCTCTGTGGTGGAAAGTTCCCAATATAATAGTGTTCTGTGGTTCCTTGTTGTTTTGATTCTGTTTGAAACTGTCAACAGTTATCTGTATCTTTCTTCAAAAAATTGTGGAAAATATTGTAAGGATAATTTTGATAGTTTGGAATTGGTCAATTCAATATGAAATTATTTTGGTCAGAAAATGTATTCTATTCTAATCTTTCTTGTTTATGGGCCTATAGCTTACAGTTTCAATAATGATTGAATTTTAATAATCCATGCACCATAACAAACATTCAGGAATATTGAAACTAAGTCAAATTCTATCATCTCCTAAGTTTGTGAACCAGGTTGAATCGTTGTATGAAATAAAGATGTGAAAAAACTTCAATAAAGTACAAACCAAATCTAGGAGACTGGGTTCGAAGTTTTTAAAACTCATATGAACTTAATTTGAAGCATTCCTATGTTAGAATAGATATAATTTGATGAATCGTGAAAGTCTGAAGCTATAAAGAACCAGCTCTTCATAAAGCCAAGTCTTCAATTCAATACGTCCTGACAAAAAAAACATTAGCTATTTCAACGGTCATCTTGAAAATATACCGAAGTATCTATGTGAGTGATGGAAATCTTTTTCTCTATTTATTATGGAATATTACTCTAGATTAAATATCAAACAAGGTGCTAGATATCATTAATAATTAATACAGCAAATGGCAATTTAGATATTGTAGTGAATGTAAGATAAAAATTGTTCAATGTTTAATTTGATATATAGTGTTTAGTGGTGGTGTCATATTGAATGTTGTTCTCATTTCGCAATTTGTTTAATGTTCAATTAGATTCTTTGGAATTTTTTCGATGAAATTGAATATTTGTTAATCAAAATCCAATATGTATAAGCCATGATCTTCATTAATTGCACTGAAATGCTTCAATTCATCCAGGTTATGTTGTCAGTATCATTTTATTTTGATTAAATTTTGTATTCCGAATTATTAAAGGTTTGATCAGAATAACATTTTTCTATAACCGCATATGGGGAGTCTGCTTGAAATATTCAATAAAAAACCATAGCATATTCAGTTTGCTCGATCTCCCTTATCAACAATATTTGAAGTGACAACTATTTATAATTTGATGGAGCTGGCTGGAAATACGAAAAACATGCGGCGTTACTTTGTAATATATTTCTTTTCTTCCCAAGTAACATTTTTGGTAACCTGAAGATTCATAAATTTGAAATTGGTGTTATTAGTGATTCATAATAGGGGTGCTAAGTACCTGAGGTGATTAAATTCATATTGGAGTTGCAATAATTATTGATTCCCAAAAGTTTCTATAAACTATAGATTTTCAACTGTTCATAAAAACTACAGGTTATAGTACCAAAAGGTTCATAATATGGGTTTATAAAGGTGACAGGAACCCGCCTATGAAACATCAGAAGCAAGGTGATACAACAGTTATTATAGGGCGTTCTATAGAAGTGTTTGCAACTTCGTAATGTAAACGATAGTGTTCACTGTTTTCAAGTTTTCATCAAGTCTTTTATATACATAAAAATCATGTATGTCCAATGACTGAGTACTCTTATAAATCAAGATGAGAATAAGTAATAAAAAGGTGTTTGGAAATACAATTTCATAACTACATGAAATTGTTTGACATCACTGCATTCTAATAGTTGCCAGAATAACCTATAACAATTATTGAATTTACACCCAACAATCGGGAAAGAAATTTCTTTAGGTGCTTATTGATATTATTCATTTATATTATATCTATTATTCAATTTTTCTACAAGGTGATTTAAATTCTCTCCACTTATTCCTTTCTTTCCAGGAAAATTTGTTGAATGATCTATGTATATCATTGTCCATATATTGCGGCATTACAGATATTTTTTCTTCTGCAGCCTTGTATAACAAATATTTGTCTCTCTTCTTAATACAAGGATGGATACTGTTTCCAGTCTTTGAAACGGATTTCGTACTGTACTCGCTGCATTCCTTGATCTGGGCGAATAAAGGATGCCGTTTTGTTCCAAAGCTTCAGGAACAATTGTGAGAGAAGGAATATCTCTTCCTAGTTCTTCGGTTTGAACTATTTTGAAAGACATGTCCACACCCAAACACAATTGTTGAAAATAGTACATAATATCTTGAGTGAAAACTTAGACAAGAATATTAGGTTATGTATTCATTCATTATCTCCTTTGTAAAATTTACGGTTTAGCTTGTTATGTTAAAAAATCCTTGATTTACAATATCGAGTTAATCCAAAAAGGCTAATTTGAGGAAGTTTTCTTTATCTCTTTCAAATTTTATATTTTTGATATTCAGTTCTTTTTTCTGCTTTTGTCTTTTTACTTCCAGATTCGATGTGGGTACCTTGAAGAAGTACATATGGTTCCACTTCAATAGGTAAAATTCGATTTCATACAGTGTGGAAAAAATTGCAAGTATTTGCCCAATAGGCTTCAAGATTTTCTTCGCTCTTATAAGAAATGTAACTTGTAAGCGTTCAATAAAACCAACTACCAACTACGTATCGTCAACTTCATATTTAATGTTATTGGGTTGTTTCTGAATTCAACTAACCATAAACCAACAGATAAATAAGGATAAATAATACTTGTCGTTGAATTAGAGTGAAACAATACGACAAAGTTGCGCATGCGCGTTTTCATCCTGAAAGGTAACGGAAACAGTATCGTCTCCATATGGGAGGTTTTATAACAGTCGTATAGATAGGATTAGGAAAGTGTTCAAATGGTTATCGGAAAAACCATAATAAGTCTTGTCGACACTCATAGGGAAGTTATAAATTATATCATTTAATAAATAAAGGATATATAGGGACAGGGAAAATTTATTGTATCTAATATTATATAACTTTGAATTTTATAAGGCAGTGTGGAAGAGTGTATTCGCACTTTTATAAAACAAAAAATGCTACTTAGATTTCGAAAAGGATAACAAATATTATTTTTGAGAATAAGTCTGGATGACTCCAGATACAAAGTCTTGGCCATTTATTGTGATAGTCTCTCAAGTAGCATTTTTTGTTTCATAAAAGTGCGAATACACTCTTCGACACTGCCTCATAAAATTCAAAGTTATATAATGTAGATACAATAAATTTTCCTGTCCCCTATATATCCTTTATTGGCCTTAAATGATATAATTTATATCTTCCCCATAAGTGTCGACAAAGACTTACGATTTTTCCGATAACCATTTGAACACTTTTACAAACCTATCTATACGACTGTTATAAAACTTCCATATGGAGCCGATACTGTTTCCGTTACCTTTCTGTTGTTGTTTCAATTACCCTTCTGGATGAAAACGCGCATGCGCAACTTTGTCGTATTGTTTCACTCTAATTCAACGTCAAGTATTATTCATCTTTATTTATCTGTTGGTTTATTGGTTAGTTGAATTCAGGAACAACCCAATAACATTAAATATGAAGTTAAAGATACGTAGTTGGTTTTATTTAATGCTTACAAGTTGCATTTCTTATAAGCGCGAAGAAAATCTTGAAGGTAAGTGAGCAAACACTTCCAATACTTTATTGAGTAATATACAAATCAATTTCAATTATTTTTTCTAAATGTAACAATTTTTCAATACAAACACTGAGTTTTGAATAATAGTATCTTGAAATTAACAAAAATTCATTTTCACTCCAAATTCAACTTTTTTCTTTGTTCTAAATTTTTCACAAAGCTTAAAAGCACGACATTTTCAATAACACTATGGCCGTGTCGGATATTTACTCATGCTCAACACTTGGACTCATATAAATTATTTCGAATCCCTAATGTAAATAGTTTTCGTTCTATAATAATTTTTGAAATATTCATAATCCCCAATTTAAGTGATAAAAATTACTGAATAAATAAAAATAGGAGCTTTATAAACTTAAACCACCACCATCCCTGTATTATAACTGATGGTAACTCAAAACCTCGAAATGACCAGTATTTCTCACGCATGCGAATTAATCCGGATGCGTGAGGACTACTGGTCATTTGAAGGTCTGCTATATAAATGTGTCATTCAACCCATCTGGACATGGAATTGAACTTTGGGGCTGTGCATCAAAGTCAAACATTGATATTATTCAAAGATGTCAGTCAAAAATTCTAAGACAAATGATTGGTGCTCCATGGTTTGTCACAAACCATACCATACATACGGATCTAAACATCCCCAAAGTCCAAGATACCATCCGTAGCAGATCGGAAACGTACCACCAGACATTAGAAGCTCAAGAAGAAGAAGATGTGGCCAATAGAATTGTTGAATTCAAACAGGTAATGCCATGGGGCATTAACCTGCAATAGTTTTTTTTTACAAGACCTCTTTCTCTCCAAGCAAGAATACGTCCATCGGAGTTGTCCAAACGAAATCTAGACTCATCCGTAAATAAACATCGGCTCCAATCTTCAACTGTCCAATTGCGGTGCACCTCAGCCCATTGCCGTCGATGAACCCGGTGTTCCCTATTCAAACAGGGATGTTGTACCCTCCTACGTGCTCTCAAACCACGAACATGTAGTCGTCGTCTAACAGTCTTGTTCGAAATTAGAATTCATGTTGCAACTCTCAGTGACCTATTGAGCCGCGACACCGGGTAAGTGGGATTTCTCCTAGCATTGAGGATCAAAGACGATCTTGGGCAGCTGTTGTACTGCGCTGCCGATCTCCCTCATGAACATAAGCTACTGAGTCGTTTTGAATGAACCTATTCCAAGCCCGACTCACGACACTTTGCGAAACATTCAACCGCTGGGACACTTCTCGCTGGGACAAACCTTCCTGTATCCACCGTATGATTTGGTCCAGTTGCAAAGGAGCCAAACATCTTCTCGTCATGACTGATAAGCTGATATTGTTCTCATTTCTTCAATAATTGTCACCTTATGTATTTGAACGAAAAAAAAAAAAGATTTAATAACAAATACCACATTGCTTTTCACTCCACCTGTAACAGCCTACAGATAATAATCGATTTTGTCACCAAGAGCCCATGAAGTGCGGAAAAATTCTGTATAATCAACTCAAAACATCTTAATTTTTCCTCAGAGAACATATAATGTACAGAGATTCACGAGATAACTTGAAAAAAATACAAATGAAGTTTCCTAAGTGATCCCTAGCAATTGTTGATCAGTGTAGTTTGACAACTTGTGTACAAATATTAAGTGAAGTAGTTTCACGGCCTGTCTAAAGTCAGTATAATGCAGAACAATAACAGATGATGGAATAGCCCAAATAACCAATTCACCAAACTCACTAGTTGAATAAACTGAAATTTACGCCCACGAATTCGACTCCTTCCACCCACACGTGTATTGCTGGTAATCAATTCGCCAAAAACCAAAATGAAAATTCTTGCGAAGACGTTGACATGCGTGCGTGGCGGCAGCTTCGTGAAAATGAAATGCCTCTACTTTGGCGGCAGTTTCGCGACCGCCTCCGACATAACGTGCTGAAAGGAGCATTCTGGCTGCGGAAAAGCTGTTGCCAAAAAGTTTTCCGTGTTTGCTACGTTCAGTTTTCGCCGAGAGTGTTTTAGAATTTTTCTTGGGATCCTGGAAGTGGAGAATATGACTTGAGGCTAGTGTTGGTGAGTGATAATTTGTTTGAATTGATTGAAAAAAATCAGAAAAGCATGACGTTTTGTCAGGAGTTTTTAATTGCTTGTTTTGAGTCTTTTTCCGTACTTTGGAAAAGTGTGATACTAATATAACCGCCATGATGATCCAACAAACCTATAATTCTAGATAAAAATAACTACTTATAGTTTTGCTCGAAGCTCAAATTCCTTCACCTAAAAACTACATGAGTTTTTTCCTCAATTTCCATTATGTACATTATTTCAATGATTAATTAGTACGACCGATGTCAATCGAACACGCGTGGAAGCATCGAACATTGAAATTTCTAGTGGACTTTTGCCATTTCTCTTCTCTTAAAAATAAGTTGAAAATAATTATATTATAAAGTGGAAGGAAGCTAGCACCATAAAATTTGAGAATATATTAATATCATTAACATTCATGCTTGCACAAATGTTTGTTCAAAGATTTTTAAGGTGACAAGTGTTAGAAAATTTTTAAACATTTTCTTTCGTCTCAATTTCTGCGAAATTTTGCAAGTCTTTTTGTTTCAGCCTAAGTCATATATAATCTAAATTCCAAGTTGATTCAATGGATATTCTGAAATTTATATAGGGAACAAAATTTCAGATGCTAGTTACTTCTGAATCATTCGACGGATTTGGCCCAATAGCGAATATGATGTAGATAAATGAAAATATGAAAGCTCTAGCTCATCTTCTTTGGATGATTTGTTTGACCCTGTAGTCTTCATCAGGAAGTCAAACTCAATCGACTGAGGCCATTATCGTCTTGATATTGAAAAATAACAGACTTTTGGGCAAAATGATAGCACGATGTTCAACTATTACTAGCAAATTTTTTGATGTTTCTTTTTTCTGTTAATTATTTTAGTTTCATACCAGTTCTTAGGTGTTGTTCATTACCTGATCTCTAATTATTTTTTTCACGCTTAATTTTCAAGTTTATCCATGGTGATCTAAGGTAAATTTTAAAGTTCAAGGAGATGAAATTTGAATTCACATATTGTTGAAACAACTCGTGTAGAATTATAACTCGTATTTGGGCAATAATCATCATATACAGGGTGTCCCAAGTTCGAGTGCCTATTAGACGTTTCTGGAGAACTAGACATATTTGAAATCTGAAAATAGGGATTATGATATTGTTCGAATTTCTCTACAGAGCTAAAATATTTTCGAAGCATAAAAACTTCCGGTTATACAGGCAGTGAGAATAAATTCGATGAAAAAATTTTTTTTCAAGTTTTCCATTCCTGGTATGATTGAGTATTCAATAGTGAATACATTCCTGTTAAAACCATTGTATTGAATCGAATAATTTTCAAAATATCTAAAAAAAACTGGGAAAAAAGTCAAACATGTTCAGTCAGTAATATGTTCATTATTCTTATTTTAAATATGCTGAGCGTAAACCGTTTTTACAACGTCGAAGAGGAAGGATGTGAAAAGGTCATGCATCTTTTGGATTTCAAAAATATCATCATAGGGTGTTTCAAATTTTGTGTTAAAAATTTTCTTAAATTGGCCATAACTTCTGTTTTTCAAATTAGAACACTATTTTTTATGATTGTGTTGGATTCTGCAGTCAAAAATTATGATAGTTTTCTCACATGATTATGCTCCTAAATTCAATAATTACTGAGTTATTTGAGATTTTCTGGATTTATGTAGTAAGTAGAGTCAAATTCTTTGAATCTGATTCATAAGGATATTCTGGGAGCATAGAAGATAAATCATCCCATTTATAATTAAAGTGTCAGACAGGTCTTATTGTGAATCGTTATGAAATTTTTTGATTTCACAAAATGAATCGGTGCTATTCTAATAATGAGATTTTGGATTTATTTCTTCTTTTGTATTTGTTCAATTGTATACGCAATACACATTCAAATGCACTGAATGATATTGTTTATTTCAAATCGATGGTGGATGATACAAAATATTGATTATCCAATGAGAAGTATCCCCATTTTTTTTATAATTTCTGAAAAGATGTTTCAAACTTTCAAATTTTGGAATGTAAGAGCCCCTTTAGAATACAAAAGAGGGGCAGTTGATGAAATTAGTATTTCGACTTATTTCGAAGCGAATGAGAATTCATCTCTTCAATAGGAAACAAATAAAATAGATTCGCTACTTCAGTACGCCGAATTATGATTATAAATAAATTATGATAATAAAAATACGTCTCAAAACTCAAATTAACAGAATAAATGATCAGGTAAGAGTATCAATATGGTAATCATTTTGTTCTACCCACTTTCGAATACGTCTTGAAACACCTCGGTTAGTCGCCCGCTCAATTTCCTCCTTATTCCTCCTTATTCTACCTCACAAATAAAAATCTAAGGGAGTAAGATCGGGAGATCGTGGGGGCCAAAACAGTGAAGAACGGCGTCCGATCCACCGATTACCAAACATTGCATTCAGTTGTGCCGGAGCCCCATCCAATTGATTATATGCGGTAGTCGACATACTCAACGGCAGTTCATCCAAAAACTCAGAAACAAAATATCTCAGGATTTCCAAAAATTTTTCTGTATTTAAATTTTCTTCATAAATGTAGTACCGCATTTTATTGTTCATCAAAAGAGCAAACACATTGAAACTAAATTTGTTCTGGGGGTTTCTTTGTCTTTTTCTATGAGGGTTTTCACTTCTCCAAATGTGGCAATTCTTTCTATTAAATAGTCCTTCATTATTGAATTTTGATTCGACTGTTCAAATGATTATTTTCAAAAAATTTTCATCATTTTCAAGTTTTTCTAATATTCCTCTACAAAAATTTAACCTTTTTATATAGTCACCTGGTTCTAATGCATGAACTTTCTCATATTTGTAGTCATGCATGTTGTGTTTTTTCAAAATCGGTGCACTGAATTTCTGTCTAAACCGATTTCATGAGCTTCACTTCGAATAGATGCATTTTCATTCGCTTCGAAATAAGTCAAAACACTAATTTCATTTTCCTCAACATCAACTACCCTTCTTTTGTATTCTTCAAACTTTGAAAGTTTGAAACATATTGTCTAAAGATCTTCTCCGTCGTGGAAGGTAAAAGGGGATACTTCTCGTTGAAGGTCCGGCAGGTTCTACTAATAATTCTGTCACATTCACCATGTATATAAAATAGATACAGAATTCCCTAAATAACTGTTCTTTGTTGCGAGATTATCGCAACAATTTGAATATATTTAAATCAACTTTGCATGATTTTCCTTTTCAGGATTTATATAATTGCAGTAATATCAATATTTGTTATCGGATATTTATAGAGAATTTTCAATCCTTGGTGAGGGAATGTTTTCCTTTTAAAAAGTCATGTGTCGAAGTAATTTGGGAAAAGATTGGATAAACGATGAGGTTAGACAGGCTAGTTTAGGTTTGAAGAACTTCTTCTGGGTTCATGCAAATATTACATCTCTTCATTCTCTGGAAGTTCATAAAAAAGCAAAGATTGAATACAGTCTGTTGCTCCGTAGAACTAAGAGGCTTCATTATGATCAATATCTACTTAAATCGGAAAATAAAAATAAAGTGGTTTGGAATATAGTCAAACATGAAACAGGTCATAAAGGTTCAACTAATTCTGATATTTCTGCGAATATAAAGAATACCATCTGTTCAGAGTCTTCGAAGGTAGCTTAAGCTTTCGGAGAGTATTTTTCTAATCTTGCTAGCTGTCGGCTCAAACTTCATTATGGTATTGAACTCTCAAACAACTGTACAACTAGTTCTATGTCTTCACATACATTTTATTTCTACCCTGTTATTAATGTTGAAGTTTTTGATGTAATAAGAAGTTTAAAAAATAAAAAAAGTGCTGGAACTGACTATATATCCAGTCGACTTATAAAGGCATCAGGAGAGTTTATATCCGGTCACCTAGCATATGTAATAAATTTATCTGTCACTAGTTATGTATTTCCGAATCTTCTTAAGGCTGCAATAGTTAATCCGGTTCCAAAGAATTAAAAATGACATTCAAAACATTTGCAACTACCGTTCTGTATCTGTGTTGAGTGTAATTTCAAAAGTGATTGAAAATATTGTTTTAAAGAGAATAACACAGTTACCAGATAAATACAGTATAATTTCTGACTCTCAGCATGGGTTTAGTTAGGCCTGGTCGTTCTACTGAGACAGCAGCTTATAAGTTCATTGTATGTGTCCATAAAGGTCTGGATGAGGGCCGATTTGTAGCAGGGTTATTTTTCGACTTGTCCTGTGCATTTGATGTTATATCGTTCGAGTTCATGAAGGAGAAATTGTATAGTTAGGGATTTAGAGGTGTGTTCCTTTACTGGTTGTACAGTTTCATCACTGGTAGAACCATGAAGGTAAAGATTAACAACGTTTTCAGTAATAAATACGACATCACGTCTGGAGTGCCCCAAGATTCTATCTTGGGTCCACTTTTATTCATAATTTTCATAAATGATTTACCTGATTACCTGAGATCGGTGTGAGTGCTCATTTTTGCAGAAGATTTTTCTGTTGCAGTTACAGCCTCGAGTGTTACTGAACTTGTTGATGCCTGTCAAGGTATTATTCGAAGTCTTATGGTTAGAACCAAAGGAATGCACTACAGTTAATTGTCGAGAAAACTAAATGTATTTACTTTGGTCTGAAAAACATGAAATGTGACATTTTGAGTATCAGCTGTTCTAATACTTCAATAAAATCTGAAGAATATATAAAGTTTTTAGGTATATACATTGACGAATATCTTAGGTGGACTAATCACATAGACATTCTTATTAAAAAGTTGAATTCATCATATTATGCAATAAACCGAGTAAAAATTTTTTTTTCACTTGAGTGTTTGCTTGATTTATACTATTGTTTGGTTTACAGCCAAATTTCATATATTATTTTACTTTGGGGAAATTCCACAGATATAGATAGAGTTTTTGTTGCTCAGAAGAGGGTCTTGCGCTTGATCTCTGGTATAGACTCGAGATCCTCCTGCAGGCCGCTCTTTGTGGAGAATAAAATTTTGACAGTCCCTTGTATATATATTTATAGGTCATTGCTCTTAATCAAGCAAAATTTAAGAACTCTAGAATGATTGTTCAGTCATCACTCCTATACAACGAGAAATGACAAAATCCTGTATTTTCCTAAGTACCGAACGACTAAGTTTGAACATTCACCTACTTACCAAGGTATTAAAATTTACAATAAATTACCAGAATGTTTTAATAATATGAATTTTGCTTGTTTCAAGAGGGAGACTAAATCCATGTTATGTAAAAAAGGCTATTATAGTCTAAATGAATATCTATGTGATCATTTGTAATTTTATATCAATTTTTTTATTCTCTTCAAGTCGATCTTTCAGATCGAAATTTGTTAATATATACTTTTTCCTGTATTTTTTCTTGACTTGTCTCATACAATTTATGTCTGAAGGGATGAATAAAGCTTATTATTATTATTATTATTATAATTATTATTTGGAATTATAATGACGAACAGTCCAACCTACGTACAGAAACTTTGAATACTTAAAAATACTAAACTTGGGCAATTCAAATGAGAATATCCAGATACATTTTTGCCAGAGTCTAAGCCTCTGAAAAACAAATAATTCCGACAGGACTCAGCGCTCCTGCCTGCATAATTTCTAATCTTGGATTCTCCCGAATGTAGATAATGAACCGGATCACGGTATCAATCATGATTGATTTCCAACGTAACGAGATTACATTAAAGACATCTTCAGCTTTTCTGATGAATCGTCTTTTTCTCAGCGTAAGATAATGAAGGAACCCTTTCACCTGTTCCAGAACTCATTAGGAGAGACTTAATGGGAGCATGACTGTCTAATTTCTTTTCTATTATCTCCATTTCCTCTAGGAAGTCATTAAATTTGGCGATTAAAAAGGCCCGACTCATGAATGAAACATCTTCAAGAATCGTGTTAACCATGGGTTTGAATTATATCCTCGACGGATTGATACAGTTCATGGAACAAATTAATATTCTCAGAAGAAAAATTAGTGTTAACAAAATCCTAAAGTAGGTCAATTTTAGTTTCACATTCACCGAATTTTCATGAAATGATTGAATTGATCAAGTCGCAAATAATAAATGAAAATAAAAAAATCTCGACTAAAATATTCGAAGACTTTCGATTGAAGTACCTTTTCGATATCTACGGTTCTCATTCCAGACACAAAATGTCTTCAATTCAATTAATTTATAAAAATAGATAATCTCTACTCGTGTCAATTTTCATTTTTCCGAAATAAGATTAGATTCTATAGACAACCGCAAAACAGGAAATCGTAGAACCGATCTCAAATGAGCAACGGAAAAGTGTACCCGTGGGATTCCCATCCTGCAAGATACAAAGAAAAGAAACCTATTCTGAACTCGTTCCAACCGGTTACAGTCTTCATAATTATATGGAGATGTGGCCTTACCGGACCGACATACAGATGTTTTAAGGTATTGGAATCCCTTAACTCCCACGGGTACAGAATAAATGAACTCCAGTTTTCGAAGTCTCTTATTCACTATGTGGTCAATGTGCGCCCTGATGGACATCCCTAAGTCGTTAACGTTGTTTACAGTGTGTATCGCCTCATTATTCAAATTTTGTGTTTTTATTGACAATAACAGTAGCAATTTCAAAACATTGAAAAACGGTCTTCCTCAAGGATCAGTTTTAGCTCCTTTAATTTTCAATTTATATCTAAGTGATTTACCCACTACATTATCTCAGAAATTTGTTTATGCTGACGACATAGCTATTGCTTACCAACATTCGGATTTCCATACTCTGGAAAACATACTGTCATCTGATTTGGAAATTTTAAAGAATTATTTCATTGAGTGGCGATTATGTCCAAATCCCAACAAAACAGAGGTATCTTGTTTCCATCTGATTAATCATGAAAAATATAGAAAATTAGCTGTAACTCTCAATGATTGTCCTATCGAACATAATTTCTATCCAAAATACTTAGGAGTTAAATTAGATTCATCCCTCAATTACCAAGGTCATTTAAATGATCTGAGCCTAAAACTGAAAACTAAAAATAATATTGTTCAGAAATTAGCTGGGTCATCTTGGGGTGCACTCTTCGCATAGCATCTCTAGCCCTAGTTTTTTCTGCAGCTGAGTATTGTTGCTCTGTTTGGTTTAATAGTGCACATACACTAAAAATTGATGCACAATTGAATATATCCATGAGAATAATTACTGGCACCATAAGATCTACACCGGTTCATTGGCTACCAGTTTTGTCTAACATTGTCCCTCCTCATATTGCCAGACAGACTGCAGCTCAGAATTTTTGGAACAAATATCCTTCTTTTCCCAATTTATTCCCAATTATTTCATATATTCCACAAAATAAAATTCCCAGATTGAAGTCACGTAAACCATTATGGCATAATACGTTCTTCAATATCAACATAAGAATTATGGAAGACTGAGAGAAACTCTTACGAAATGTTCAATAAGTATCTCGTTTCTGATCCTCCTGAAAAAGTTCCTGGTTTTGATCTTCCAAGAAATATTTGGACAGTCCTTAATCGTTTGAGAACAGGTCATGGTCGTACCAACAGCATGCTATATAGATGGAACTCAGTTCCTAGCGTAAGTTGTGAATGTGGAGAAGCAGAAGAAACAAAACCTCATCTCCTCAAAAAATGTCCCATATATAAATTTCAAGATGGTTTTAGGGCTATTCACGATGTTTCCGACTGTAGTATAAGCAGCCTGTATGATTGCATGTGCGCCCTTAGAATCAGGGTTACATCCGCTGGCACGTGCCGGCGAGCAAGGACCGATAATCATTTTATTTAATTGTATACAATGTCAACCTTGTTTTATCAATACATTACGTGTTGAATAATGGACAGACAATATAAACAATATAGTATAAATAGTTATGATATTGTCTGGGAATTCGAACTCGACATTCATTCAAGACACAGACAATGTTCTTTGATCATTTCATTCATGTGTACCTCGTTGAAGTGTAATGAATATCTCCTGTAAAATAAACACCCTTCCGTGAGAGTGCTGAGTGTTATTCACCATCCCTCAATCGTGTAAACGATTGGCCGAACCGAGTACCCCCAGCCAGGTACGCTACACGACTCTTTCTTGGAATGCGTTATAAATTTCAAATGAATATGATACGTATTTTTGATATTCAGTTTTTTCTGCGTTTGTATTTTTATTTCCAAATTCGATGTGAGCAACTTGAAGAAGTCTCTGTCTTCATCAATAGAAGACCACTCTTGAAGAAAGAAGTCCCTAAAATGTATTTTAGCTTATTTTTGTATTTTCACACTTACACAGGAAACCAGGGTTTTTTTACTAGGGTTTTTTCCTTAGGCTTTTATGCCATACGCCGAATTGTATGACACCCCGTCACTAACCCTTGATCTATATTTATTGTTTGCTAACTAAATATTGTCAACCAAAAATTCAAAAGAATATATATTCAGACAGTAGTGCGAAAAAAAATTGTTATTCCTTTCTGAATACTCTCATGTGTTGGCACTTTTCGTTGTTGATGATAACTCTGTATTCTTTGCACCATTGCTCAAACCGATCCAGATCAGACATGAGGTTCAGCATCCGATGAGAGGGTTGTCCATTTAATAAATTTTAGGGTCGTCGTATAACAGAGGATCAGTACAAACCTAAGGCAAGTGGTGATTTCGTTAATATATATCAGAAACAACTGAGACCCTGAATGAATACCCTGAGGTATACCCGAATCATCTGCACATAATGGGGAGAAGTAATTACGAACTTCAACTGACATGAAGTGAAATGTGACGCAAACCACTTGTTCAACATGCCATTCTTTCCAAAGGACGACAGTTTTTCAATCAAAATGCAATGATCCCCTTATCGACGGCATTTTCCAAAGTATCGAAGACATACTGACGAAAACAGGTTGGAGTCGACGGTCTTACCTCAAAGCCATGTTGCTAGTCTACTATCCTGATTGATAATTGGAAAGCGGTCCAATATTAAGGATTTTAGGCGCTTATAATACTTATCGGCCTATAATCGGCGATGTTATTCCTACTGCCCGATTTGAACAATGGTTTTACAGTACTACAGTTCCACTTGGTTGGAAAATACCAGTTGACAACAACCTGTTGAACAATTTCATAAGTGGAAGTGACATTGAGGAACAACTGTTCCTCAAAAAAGGGTGCCGGTAGGAAGTCTGGTCCCGGGCCTTCCCAGTATCAAGATTTTTTCAATTTCTTGACAACTTCGTCCAGTGAAAATATAAACTAGCTTCACCAAAGTGATCGGAACAGGTTGAACTATCGAACCGAACAGGACCCAAAGTATAGATAGATCGAAAATGTTCGGAAAAAGAGGGCTGTAATAACATTGTCACTTCTTTAAGAGTTAGTGAAATTCCAAAATGATTCGATATTGTTCTTCATTGAATTCTCTATTTCGTCAATACAATCGGAATAACATGAGTCCGCCATACTAGCGCAAGCTGACCGAATTTCTGAAAGTGAAAGATAAGGTTCCCAGGTATACGGGATGATTTTTTAAGTGTTTCATTAGACGTTTTCGAAGAAGGAATTGTAATACAGATTCGAGATTTTGGATTTCGTTTAAGAATACTTGAACTTTTATTGTAAAATATTTTCAACAGGAATCAACTTCGGTTTCACCGGAAACGAATGTAACTTCATTATTTGAAATGTAACACCCTCTATATTTATACATATTCGAATTCTTCGTTTAATTCTACACTTTTGATGTATGATATGTGCAACCACTCAAGCGGTTCTTGAATTATAGCCTGATTATCAAATTTTTTGAAAGAAAGGTTGTCACAAATTAGTGTCCATATCTTTGAAATCTCTCATTACAAGAATTTCTTTTTGCGAAATTGGAACAAAAGAACGAGAAATCGATTGGAATTACAAAATTATAAAGTTGCCATTTGAAAAAGTGAATGAGTCAAACGGCGTGGAAATATTTCGATCCAAAGAATAATTGAACCAATTTTACGAGATTTGGAAAAGAGGTTAAGAATATCGCTGTAGAATGAAATGAAGAAATCAGCAGTATTTGTGCAGTCAAGGCTTTCATACATATAAAGGACGAATGCCATATTTCTTTTACTTCTAGTAAATGAAAAGACAGTTTGAAGTGTTGAATGTCATGTGTGAGGAGTCTCACTGCGCAACGAAGTGGATAATTCGATGAGGAATTTCAATCATAATTGAAATGAGAGTTACAATTTATTTTTTCGCCTCGCATGTCTGAAAGTGAACCATAACAACAATGAATAAGTGAGAGCTACGTTTCCCTCCTTTGGGATTTTAAACTCAATACATCCCTACTTTTATTGATTTCGTGAGAATATGGTTATCACTGATCACATTTCATATCACATTTCGACGTTTTATTTAATTAATTATTGAACGTCGGTTTGATATTCATTAAAGGAAACCATTTTTAAACCTTATATTCATATGATTTTGCCAAAAAGAGAAGATGGAGAAGTAAAGGTGATTCACTTACAGGTACGCTTTGTGGTGGGATTTAGTTGCAGATCGCGCATGTCGTCGTAAACTGAAGTGGTATTCTTGTTCAGTAGTGTCTGACATAGACTACCAATAGGTAGGCAACTCTGGCATGAATTTTGGTCCCGATTTCGAGAGCTCAACTTACAGCTCCATCTTTAGTCATTCCTAGTTGATTACAGATTCCATTCTGCACAACGTTCCGTCTCGTGGCGCCCTCTAGTGCATTTTATAAGAGTTATCATAGGATTCCACGCAAGCGCCGGTTGATTCCTATATTTTTATTGGATTTTATAACAAATACATTTGAAATGACTATTATTTTAATCTGCTGAAGATTGTCACAATTTCAATAAAAAAATATCATTTGATCAGAAAATTGTGACAATTTGCAGCAGATTAAAAGAATTATGGTCATTTCAAATATATCCGCTCTTCAAATCGAAGAACATACTAATCTTTAGAGGATGAAAGGAAATAAACAAAAAATAAACCTTGGAAATATATATATAATTTACAATTTTCAAAAATTTCAATATCGAGGGAATGAATAAACAAACCAACAATAATTATGCAAAAATTACTCTTCAAATTAAGAAAAATACATTAGAATATTAGTGACAAATATATATATATATATTAAGCATGAAATGCATTAGATTTATACTTTTATACAGAAACAATTTCCTAACGTCTATTTTCTTTTTCTTTTGGATACTTTTTCGGATGCCATCTTCATTATTGGATCATAAGATCTTATTGTTTTTTTTCCTGATAAAATATTATTAATAGTTCTGTCATAAAAGTACAGAATTAATTTCAGGGCAAAATCAATAAACTTATTAACTGAAATTTGGCATTCCAATGGTAAATCTCACATATCCGTTGAAGTACTCTAGGAATCTTCTGATAAACGATTTTTATGAAACCCACAATTAATGGAATACCCAAAACTATAATCAATGACCATGAACAGTTAACTTATATATAAATACCTTGTTGCTTCAAAGTTTCTTCAGGAGTTCTGGAACGTAGAAAAATATGTCATCATTTTGAGGGCGGCTTACATAATCTGAAAGATTATTGAAATTACAAAAATGATAATCATAGGGAGTAGAATGAATTACTTGGAAAATTAAGTGTTGGTAGAGCAAATCTTGTCTGCTTTCCATGTGGGTCTATACAATCCATATGAAAATGCTTTATGCTAATAACGCTTTTGGATGAATGAAGACATGGATTTCCGATTCTTTCCAACCAAACATTTCTAACACCCTCCACTTGTGTAATGAAAAACCTAGAAAGAAAACAATGTTACCCACTACTTATATGAATGCAACACATACCTTTTGACATTACTATCACTGTAGCAATTGGGAACACAGCAAGAATAAACCATTTTAATTGAATTAAATTGAATAAGTTGAAAATGAATACATCTCTAACTGATTAACACTACTTTTTGAATAAAAATAAGTAGTATATGTGTGAAATAAACCTTGAACACGACATGGGAGAAAAAATGGCGTTGGCATAGATAACATGAAAGTTCATGCTCATCAAAGAATAGTTTCTTATTGATCACCGAGATCTGATAAACCCGTTTTTACCGATCACTAGGTACTGAGAATTCCTAATTTACCGATCCGCATTGGGAATAACTAAAGATGTCTCTGCCGCTAGTCGAAGAAATACGTGACCACCTTTGTAGTAGGCGAGTTCCCACCCCCTGGTGTCTGACATTTCATAATGGAACGACTTAACATGGCACAGCGTCTATAAATTGTTCAGTTTTGTTACAAAAATGGGCGTTCTCCGATTAATGTGTATCGGACATTTAGAATGTCCGATACAAATACAATACAAAAGTTATATCTTTCACTAATAAACTTTTTTTAATCAATTGAAAATTTTTTATTTTTATTCAGTGTGAGTCGAAGAACAGTTGGGCCACAGAAAGCAGAAAGGCATTTGTTGTCCCTCAGCCTCAGGCTAACGAATGCATCTTTTCTGCCATTGAAACACAATGTACTATTTATTCATTATTTGAGATCGATGGAGCTTGGCAAAATATCTGCCATTAGATTTCCGAACACCGTTATCTCAACCTTGTTTGAACGTTTCTTATTATGCATAATCTCAAAAAATCTAAAGCAACCAATTATCGAAGAGTACCAACCATGTTGTTCTATTTAATGTTATAGAACCCTCATCATTTTATCAGTTCATACCTCATTAGCATGTTGTAGAAAATCGCTGGAATACCATTTCTAGGACTTCTCATTGATATTCATAATTCTGTATTGAGGAAAGTATATGAAATATTCAAAAAAAGACCGTTCTCATATTCTCGGGTTGGAAACCTCTTTTGTTAGTCAAATTCGAGCCACGTTATGTGTGTATCGGAATTTTGGGACCGGTTGCATGTAGAAAACATTCATTTTTAGTTGATATCCTGGGGATATTCACGTTATTCCACCAAATACGCATTATTTAATTACGTTATTGTACAACAACCGACTGAACCCCCGTAGGATTCAACCCCTAAAATCCCCGTTCACGTGGAATTTGAAAACGAAATACCATCTTACCGTAATGTCCCAAATGAGTTCGTTTTATTTGGGGCCCGCACGGTTTATTTTATATCCCTGCTCGAGTTTTGTAAACCACGAATTTTCAACTCAAACCCAAATGAATCGGTTTGATGGCGGGTGGTCCACAGAAATAAGCGGGTTAAAACAACAGACAGATAGAACGAAAGCATTGGGTCAAATTTTCGATGCCCTTGATTCCCTATGCATCCCTGGTCCCTGAATGCATTAGATTCTTTCTACTGGCGACTCATGCTACATCGGCCTACCTACCAGATGCGACTAACAAAATATCCATATGATTTTTCGAATGTACCAATATTGTGATAATAATAATGAAGTTTATTGAAGCAAATAAAATATATACTATATAAAAAAATTTACTGAACTAAAACCTTTATAATGTCTGATTAACTTCTTCTTCTCCTTCTTCCTTCTCGTGTCTAGGCTATGAGCCTGTTTACTCTTCGAATATTTCTCTTCCATCTCTTTCTAGGTCTTCCTTTGCTTCTTCTACCGTTTGGCGATTTATCTCTCGCTTTCTCGCTATTCTCACTACCCTATCATCTCCCATTCTCTCTATATGTTCGTTTCATTCTGTTTTCCTGCCCTTTATCCATTGATTTACATTCTCTATTCCACATGTTCTCCTGATGTCTTCGCTCCTTTGCCTATCCTTTAACGCATTGTTAGTTATTTTTCTTAATACTTTCATTTCTGAGGTTTCCAACATCCTTTTTGTTTCACTGATTTGTGGTCTCGTTTCAGCTGTATATGCCATTATGGGTCTTACTACGCTTTTATATATTCTTGTCTTCGTCTCTACCGTTAAGAATTTATTCTTTCAGATAGTGGTACTTAGGTATCCCGCCACTCTATTTGCTTTAGTTACTTGTTGTTTTGTTTCTTCTTCCACTTTACCATCGCATGACATTTTGATACCTAGGTAATCTACTTCCATGACTTGTTTTAATGCTCTATCTTCCACCACTAACTTGCATCTTATGGGCTCTCTCGATATCACTATTATTTTTGTCTTCTCTATTGATATTATCATGTTATACTGTGTGGCTGTTAAATAGAACTGATGTATCATTCTCTGTAAATCGTCTTCATTTTCGGATACTATTATTGCGTCATCTGCATAGCAAATAATCTTTATCTCCCTGTTTCCCATCTTTTACCCCTTTTTTGTTTTTACCTTCTTTATTATTTCATCCATGATTATATTAAAAAGTAAAGGCCTTAACGAGTCACCCTATCGTATACCTGTTTCGTAATTTATTGGCTCCGTTTTACCATCCTTCAATCTAGCAATTATCTTGTTTTCCTTATATATGTTTTCGATTGTTTTTATAATATCTAGGGGTACTTGACTATCATGGAGTAGGTGAATAACATTTTCAATTTGGACCCTGTCGAATGCTTTTTTAAGATCTATCAAGCACATAAAAGCAGGTCTATTATACTCGATGGATTTTTCCTTGATCTGCCTTATAATGAACACTGCATCTGTACATGATCGCCTTGCTCTGAAGCCTTGTTGTTCTTCTTGTAATTGTATTCTCTTATTTACCTAGTTTGTTATTATCCTTGTCATTAGCTTTAGTGTTGTATTCAACCAGTTGGTTCCTCTGTAATTGTCCGGATCTGTTCGTTCACCTTTCTTAAACATTGGTATCATTATTCCTCTTCTCCACTTCTCAGGGATTCTGTGTGACCTTAGAGCTTTCTGTATTAGTATCCTTAGCTCATTCCTCAACTCTTTGCCACCATATTGGAGCAATTCATTGGTAATTTGGTCCTCTCCTGGCGACTTCCCATTTCTAATTTTTTCAATTGCCTCTTCCACGTCCTCCTCTGTTATCAGTCTGATTAACTTCAATGAATAAATTATAACCCACAAAAGTTCAAGACATGTTCGTGTGGAACAAATACCCTTCAATAACTTCACTCTATGTACAGCATCTCTAGCTTTAGTCTTTTCTACAAATGAGTATTGTTGCTTTGATTGCTTTAATAGTGCGCATATACAAAAAATCGATGCACAATTGAATACATCGATTAAATAATTTCTGGCACCATAAGATCTGCACCGGTTCATTGGTTACCAGTATTGTCTAACATTGTCCTTGTGATTTAATGGAAGTTTATCTACATGCTGTGTTCACTGTAAAAAATCAGAGATTTCGATGTCAAATAATTTTTATATTTTTACGATATTGTTTTACAGTGACCAGTTAATTTACTTTCCACTTATTTTACCTTGTATTCATCTATATTTCTTTATATTCTAGCCCTGAAGAAGAAACGAATCAGTTTAGAAACGTCGGCAATTGTCACAATTAAAACTATTGAAAAATAAAGGTGTCCAAAATTCCCGATATATTTATTTTAGGATTAAAAATAAATTTCGGCAAAATAAATTGTTTTTCCATCTAGGCCCGCGGCTTTTTGACCGAAGTGTTAAATGACGAGAAATTGCTCGTCTGTTGACTGGCCCAAAACATTTCCTTTCATCTCTCAATAAATCTGGACAGATAATTCGTTCATCGAATGAACCAATTCAAAAATAATAAATATCTTTTTTTCGCACTAAATGAAATGTCGTTCGCTTATTGTAATATGAGAAAGACTCCGCGTGTGCGAGGTCAATTTTTATTTCTGTATCGATGAACAAATGCGTTCGAATGGAATCGGGATATATCTTTCAACCAACTTAAAATATAACTCCGACTGTATGTTTGAATTCGTCAGTTTCAATATTTCAAGGGCGAAATTGATTTTTTTATACAGTGCTGGACAGTATAAACAGAACAAAATATTAGTTCTGGGTCGTTGGCTATGTGGATATTGAAAATTGATTAATTTTGTTTTATATTTACAAGCAAGAAATTGTTTGTGTTGTAAATGGATCATCAATGAAACATGATATTAGGATCGAATGTTCAATTTAGGATATTAAAACAGTTGATTCTCTTTTGAATGAAATCTACTGAAAAAAGTCGTGGTCCAAGGTGGGTTTAGGAAAAATAGGAATTTTTTTGATATTTCTTTTAACCTTACTGGTTCATAGCTTCAATGATTGCTTGAAAACAGAAGCAGCTTTTATAGATTTATTTTTGGGATATAATACTCTGGAGATGGATGGATTAATTCTCAAACATTATACCCATATGAAGTGTGGACCTATGGTACAATAATTAGATAAGTTATTTGTTTAACCAGGTGGAAAAAGCAATATTTTTTATAGCTAGGATATTTCGCATAAGAAAGCGGAAGGCTGGAAATGTTGTCAATGGATCACGCTATTGCGAGATTTTAACAACTAAACTATCACATGATTGATGACATGGATATCACATATGGTTACAACAAGACGGTGCTACACGTCACACCCCAAGTAACATTTTTGGTAACCGGAAGATTTATATATTTGAAATTGGTGTTATTAGTGATTCATAATTGGGGTGTATACCTGAGGTGTATTAGTTCATATAGGAGTTGCAAAAATTATTGATTCTCAAAAGTTTCTATAAACTAAAGATTTCCTACTGTTCATAAAAACTTCAGGTTATTTTACCATAAGGTTTATAATATGGGTTTATAAAGGTGGCAGGAACCCACCTATGAATCATCAGGAGCAAGGTGATACAACAGTTATTATAGGGCGTTCTATAGAAGTGTTTGCTACTTCGTAATGTAACCGATAGTGTTCAGTGTTTTCAAGTTTTTATCAAGTCTTTTATAAACATAAAAATCATGTATGTCCAATAACTGAGTACCCTTATAAATGAAGATGAGAATAAGTAATAAAAAGGTGTTTTCAAAAATTGAAAGTGTTTTGACATCCCTGCATTTTCATAGTTCATGCAAAATAACCTATAAAAATTATTAAATTTACACCCAAAAATCGGGAATAAAAATTTCTTTAAGTCCTTATTGAAATTATTTATTGTCGAGATGGAAAACAAGAGGAGTAAATGGCCAATAACAGTTATTGTTTCAAAAAGCGAACATTTCTTAATTCACAAAAAATGAAAATCATAATGTAGTCGATTTGCTGGTTGGCGATTGATGAATTAAACTCAGATAATTTCAAGAATCGTATATTGGTATCATAAAAAACATAACATAAGCGACTGATCGCGGCATAAACATAAGCATAAGTGACGTTAACCTCTAACCATTCGTACGCTTCGCGCGCAATCATAGAAAATACATAATAAGGTTAGGACCACAGACATTTTTCTTTTTTCTTCAACATAATATTACAAATGTTACAGTTCGGCCCACCTGACCCTCAATCGACCCGATTGAGTTATCATGCGAGAAATACATAAACATAAATTCGTACATAATGTGTATTACAATCTAAATAATAACAACAGAACAAACAATACAGGAACATAAGACAATAAAATGATTTTAATTATAAAAGTCAGAAGATATCAGACATAAAATTAACAGTTTTGAAGCCACGGCTTCATATTTTCAGGGCTGCAAACGCCTTCAAAAGGTCTTTGTGTGACTTGAAAATTCTCAACATCTGTAAGTACGTATCTGTCGTTGTCTAGGACCTTTTTTACTTCGTAAGGTCCTCGATACTTTGGTAAGAGTTTCTTATTGACATTTGGAGTAACGTCCATATTCTTAATCATTACATAATCTCCAATGTTATATTTCCTAGGTTTATGATGTTTCTCGTCAAAATACTTCTTATTATAATTTTGAACTTTACTATTTTGGACACTGGCTCGGTCCCTTAATGTCTCTAAGTCTCTATCCTCTGTATCGTTGTCATCAAGAATTCCTCTTAAATGATCGTAAGGATCTTTTTGATGTACTCCGAATAAAAGTTTTGATGGAGAAGCATCGATGGATCTACAATAGGAGTTATTGATTGCGAATTCTACCTGATTTAAATAACTGTCCCATTTATTTTTTGTCGTGCATAATTTGGAAAGCATTGGCGTTAAATCCCTATTAATTCTCTCGATCTGACCGTTTGCCTTGGGTGTGTGTGTCGCTACTTTCACGTGAACAATATTATTGCGCTTCATGTACTCGTCAAATTCCTGCGAAGTAAATGCAGAACCACGATCTGATATTATTCTAACCGGTCTGCTGTAATTATTAAAATAAGTCTCTAATTTATGAATTACTTCTATAGTCTTAGTTGTTTTGACATCATACAGTTTGACAAATTTCGTAAAAGCGTCGATAATCTCGAAAATATAACGTTTTCCCAAAGGTGTCTTTTCTAACGGGCCATAATGATCAATATGTATCGTTTCGAATGGAACTTTTCCTTTTGGGATATTATGCAACTCTACTTTCTCGGTTTTACCAGAAATTGACGAATAGGTTACACATTTCAGACAATTCTGTACATAATCTTTAATCTTTTCTCTATACCTCGGGAACCAATATGTTCTTTCTAAATATTCAGAAGTTTTATCTACACCTATGTGACCTAACTGATCATGACAACTGAAAATTACTTTATTTTCCATATTCGATGGGACATAAAATAGAGTTTTCCCCACGAATTCCACCTTTTTGTAGACTAACCCATTGTGTAATTCGTAGCGTTTATCTTCGCTCGACAAAAGTTTATGCTTTATGGCTACAATAAGAGGATCCCGACTTTGAGCGATAGTGAGATTATCCTCCAATGTATTTTCCTCAATAATTAGAATTCCGGTAGCTCTACTTAAAGCGTCCACATGAGCCATACGTTTGCCGGCTCTATGTTCAATGATGTAATCATAATTTTGTAAAAACAATGCCCATCTTGCAATTCTTGGATTGATCTGCTGTTTACTGAGCGTCAATCGAAAACTATCGCAGTCTGTCACTATTTTGAATTTGATCCCGGCTAAATATACACGGAGTCGCTTTATTGCATAAATGGCACACAACGTCTCTAGTTCAAAACTGTGATACTTTGCCTCCGTCGGTGTAGTGCGTTGACTAAAATAAAAAATTGGTTTGAATTTACTACACTGACGCTGCAACAAAACTGCACCGAAACCTGCTGCACTGGCATCGCAATGTAGCTCTGTTTCTGCGATAGGAGAATAAATTGACAATACATGTGCTTTTGACATGATGTCCTTTAAATGTTCAGAAGAGTTCAGTTCCTTCTCTTGAAATTTAAACTCGCTGCCTTTATGAATTAAATCATACAACGGTCTGGCAATATTAGAGAAGTCTTTAACAAATTTTCGAAAATAACTAGCTAACCCTAAAAATCTATGAACTTCTTTTTTGAGGTTTGTGGCACAGGATAATTGACAATTGCTTGGATATTTTCTTTTGGGGCAGATACTGTTCTCATTTATAATATAACCTAAATATGTGATTTCTCGAAAAGAAGTAACATTTATCGATTCGTAGTTCAAGCTGATTTTTGTCTCAACACAATAAAAACTTCCATTAAAATCTCAAAATGTTCCTCAATGGTCTCTGTAGCAATCAAGATATCATCTATGTAAATTAAAATCTTGTTTCTTCGTATTAAGTCTTGAAATATCAAATTTGTAAACCTTTGAAAACCTTGGGCGCATTTGTCAAACCGAAAGGCATTTTAACGTATTCAAACTGACCTAACGGGGTTACAAATGAAGTGTATTTAATAGAGTCTTCATCCATCTTAACTTGGTGAAAACCACTTTTAAATCCATTAAAGAATAAAATTTCTTATCTTTCAAGCGATCCATCAGATCTTCAATAAAAGGCGTCGGATAATTGTCTCTAACGGTAACCTTATTCAACTCGCGATAATCAATACAAAGTCTAAGCTCAGAATTTTTCTTCCTTACCAATACTATTGGGGATGCATAAGGTGAATCACTTTTCCGTATTATACCCTCGCTTAGGAGATTATCTAGGATATCCTGCAACTTTGCTTTGTCTGTATAGGATATTCTTCTTGGGCGAAAACTTATTGGCTGCAAATTAGTGAGACTTAATTTCATCTTAAAATCATGGTCACTGCAATTAGAAAGAGGTCCATCAATATATTCTGACTGATACAATTTTTCAAAATTTTCCCTGATATCACATGGCAAACCTGGGTCAATATTCAGTTCAGTGTTATTTGAAATAGGTTCAATCTCAATGTTGAGTAATTCTGTTGCAAAATTGTTGTTTAAAGCTTTTTGGTTGCTAAATGTGTTTTTTAAAATGACTAAATTATCTCCCATGAACACATTTACATCAGGAGAGGATATGAAATCTCTTCCCAATAAGCTAGGATATGACATACATGAATTTGGTACAACATAAAACTTCATTTCTACATTCACATTTGAAATGGAAATCATAGTCGAAAATGTGCCTAATATGTCAATTTTGTAACCACTAATACCCGTAAAATTAATATTGTCTCTATAGGGAAGGCACAATTCTTTCGGGACATATTCTACTTTGATCAGACTAATAGGACTTCCCGAATCCACAATGGAACTAATTGAATACTCACGAACCAAATTTTCCAATTCTACTTCATAGAAAATATTACACATATATGGTTGCTTCAGATCCATCAAACTGATGCTCGTCGTACTGTCTGAAGCTTGATCTGTTCTTCTTGCTGTTCCGTTCTTCTTAGGGCAGGACCTCAACTACGTGTTCCAACGATCCACATTCAAAACAGCTTCCTCTTGGTCTTCTGGGTTGTCTGCACTCTTCAGCTAGATGACCTTCCTTATTGCAATTGAAGCATTTTGGTTTCCTTTGGGCAGTAGATGATGTGCTGCTATTGTTCCTTGTTTCATTCTGTCGATGGTTTTGTGTGACCTCTGCGAACTAGATGTTCTCTCAGCTACATTTCTCATTGTTGCGAGTAGATCGTGCAAGGACCTAAAATTTTGCATCCTCGCCAAATTCTGCATCGTGGTGTCGTTGAATCCATCTATGATGTAATCAACCATTTCATCTTCAGGGACATTGGCATTATTACCCAAAATGATTTTATCGTGAAAGTATTCCGTGAATTTCTCGTTCCTGTTCCACTTCCGGTTCTCAAATTTACGTCTTAGAAATACTTTATCTTGCCTGCATACAAAGAGTCGTCTCATTTCGTCCTTGAGAGTTTCCCAATCCATTAGCACGTGGTCTACTTTGGAATAGTACCATTTTTTAGCGTTACCTTCCAATTTTCCAGCAGTTATCACATGCATTAATTTGTCAGGGACATCGTAAATATTCTGTACGGATTCTATTCTTTCTATCCATGATTCTACGTCTTGATCGCTGCTTCCATTAAATGTCGGTAGTAACGTGGAAATCTCAGAATTGCTTATAACTAGACGTGGTGTACTGACATTGGTGGTTTGTGTCCTTTCTTTATCATGCATAATCATGGCTTTTACCGTAGCGTGAACCAGGTCGTCCAAAGTTATATTGGCGGGTGCATCCATTGACGTTGTCTGGTTATCCATTTTTTGGTGATTCTTGATTTCTTCGAAAGATACTGTGATAAAAGTCTCCAACCCCACACCTGATAACTGTAGTCGATTTGCTGGTTGGCGATTGATGAATTAAACTCAGATAATTTCAAGAATCGAATATTGGTATCATAAAAAACATAACATAAGCGACTGATCGCGGCATAAACATAAGCATAAGTGACGTTAACCTCTAACCATTCGTACACTTCGCGCGCAATCATAGAAAATACATAATAAGGTTAGGACCACAGACATTTTTCTTTTTTCTTCAACATAATATTACAAATGTTACAATAAAAAATGTTCTTCTAGCTGGTCTTCTTATGCAGCCTTGTAAAAACAAAAATTTGTCTCTCTTCATAATACAAGGATACTGTTTCCAGTCTTTATCGGGTTTCGAAAACGGATTTCTTACTGCACTCGCTGCATTCCTTGCCGTTTTGTTCCCAAGCTTCAAGAACAATTGTAAGAGAAGGAATATCTCTTCCTGGTTCTTCGGTTTGAACTATTTTGAAAGGCATGTCCACACCTAAACACAATTATTGAAAATAGTACACAATATCTTGAGTGAGATCTTGCGTCAAGAATATTCATTTCATTCAGAGAGCAACACCTTGAAATAACTAGTAGTTCTCAGGCAACCGAATGATTTCGCATGCGTGAAAACTGTTGAAGCTGGAGATATTCTCAGCAGCATTAGTTTATTTTGTTTCTATGATTATTGTTCTTTTAATAAGATCAGTATACATTAGAGATGTCTAAAAAAATAAAGGTGTCAATCAATTTATGAATAAATATTAATTCCTTATTCTGAATAAAAGTAACTTCAACGGTTAACTTCTGGCGTTTTATGCATGCATGCTGGTGGAGCTATATCTTGGCTCGGTCAGCGTAAAACATATGTTGCAATTTCCACAACAGAGGCTGAAATAGTGGCTGCTAGTGAAGCTGCACGGGAAATAGAATGGCTAAAGCGATTGTTCAAAGAAATACTCAGTTTTCAGTCAGTTCCAACATTGATGGTAGACAATGAAGCTGCTATTAAACTGAATCAAAACCCAGAATTTCACAGACGCACTAAACATATACATATAAGCCATTTCTTTGTGCGTGAACTAGTTTTAGATGGGGAAATGAAAGTAGAAAAAGTTTCAACAGAGAACCGATTAGCAGACTTAATGACAAAACCTTTGTTCAAACCTCGACTTCAAATGCTAAGGAGCAAAATGGGATTAACCAAAATATTCCAATGAGCGAGGGACGGTGTTGAAGCTGGAGATATTCTCAGCAGCATTAGTTTATTTTGTTTCTATGATTATTGTTCCTTTAATAAGATCAGTATACATTAGAGATGTCTAAAAAAATAAGGGTGTCAATCAATTTATGAATAAATATTAGTTCCTTATTCTGAATAAAAGTAACTTCAACAAAAACTACTGGTCATTTCAAGGTGTTTTGAGTTACCATCAGTTATAATACAGGTGATTGTGGCGGTGTAAATCACTTAAAGTTTATAAAGCTCTTACTCTTTCTTATTCAGTAATTTTTATCACTTAAATTGGTGATTATGAATATGTCAAAAATTATTATAGAGCATCAGGATGTGAAATAATTTATATGAGTCCAAGTGTTGAGCATGACCAAATATCCGACACGGCCATATTGTTATTGAAAATGTCGTGTTTTTCAGCTTTGTGAAAAATTTAGAACAAAGAAAGAAGAGTTGAATTTGGATTGAAAATGAATTTTTGTTAATTTTAAGACACTATTATTCAAAACTTAGTGTTTGTATGGAAAAATCGTTACATTTAGGAAAAAATATTTTAAAATGATTTGGATATTTTTCAATAAAAAATTCGAAACTTTCGTATATCGAGGGCGCACGTGTTATTCGGAGGTAAAATTCGATTTCATACAGTGTAGAAAAAATTGCAAGTGTTTGCTCACTTACCTTCAAGATTTTCTTCGCGCTTTTAAGAAATGTAACTTGTAAGCATTAAATAAAACCAACTACATATCTTCAACTTCATATTTAATGTTACTTGGGTTGTTTCTGAATTCAACTAACCAATAAACCAATAGATAAATAAAGATAAATAATACTTAACGTTGAATTAGAGTGAAACAATACGACAAAGTTGCGCATGCGCGTTTTCATCCAAAAACAGTCGTATAGATGGGATTATAAAAGTGTTCAGATGGTTATCGGAAAAACCATAAGTCTTTGTCCACACTTATAGGGAAGTTATAAATTATATCAATCAAGGCTAATAAAGGATATATAGGGGACAGGGAAAATTTATTGTATCTACATTATATAACTTTGAATTTTATAAGGCAGTGTCGAAAAATGTTTTCGCACTTTTCTAAAACAAAAACTGCTACTTGAGACAGCCAATGAGACCACCCCTTTATTTATTAAAGTTTTATTAAAATTGAATTTCTATAAGAATATTTTGGATATCTCCAGTAATGAAAATAAAACTATTTGGAACTTGGTGCGTGAGGAAACCGGTCTCACTAAATTTGATAAAATATATTATGTTGAAAGTTCATGGAAGCATTTTCTCTGACCAACCAAATGTAGCTAATGCATTCGCTGAATAATTTTCCTCGATAAGTGTACTGAGTGTTGAGAGGCATTTCGGTGGTTATCGATCTCGTTCGTGGACAACTCGTTCATTGACCGTCAATAATTTCTTTTTCTTTCCGGTTGAAGCTGAGGAAATAGCCTCAATTATACACAAAATAAAAAATAATAAAAGTTGTGGGCTGGATATGATTCCGGTCAGAGTGTTGAAAATTTTGTCGCCCTATATTTACGAACATCTGGCTAATCTCATCAATGACTCGGTACTATCAGGTAGATTTCCTTCTCTACTGAAGACAGCTGAAGTTATTCCTGTACACAAGAAGGGTACTGTTGACGACATTGACAATTATCGTCCTATTTCATTACTGAGCTCATTGTCCAAAATAATGGAAAGACTAGTATATGATCGAATGTTGAACTACTTGGATAAGTTTTCCATTATTACCACCTGTCAGCACGGTTTCCGAATCGGTAGATCAACGGAACCCGCAGCCTGTGAGTTGGTAAATTTCGTGTATAGTTGTTTGGATGATGGGGTTTGCGTAGCCGGGATGTTTTTCGACCAGTCCCGTGCATTTGACTGCTTGAAACTTGATTTTATAGTAGATAAGTTGTTCAATTTGGGTTTCCGAGGGGGTTTTCTTGATTGGATGGTGAGTTTTATAAGCGCTCAATGGTTAACGGTAAAGGTAGGCCAGCATCACTCAACCAAGTACCCTCTTGAAATGGATGTACGCCAAGGATCCGTTTTTGGGCCACTTTTATTTATCATTTTTATGAACGATTTGCCAGATTATATCATGCATCATTTGATAGCGAGATTGAAAATAAAGATATTGATAATTGCTGATGACACATATTTCCTTATTTCTGCCCGGAATTTGAGTGTACCCAAGGGTGGTTGCCATCTCATCGTCCAGTGTTTCTCTGATTGGAGCTTTAAAAACTCCCTTATTTTAATTGTAAACAAAACGGACCTTGTCTATTTCCAAGTGCGTGAATCTGATTATCGGTTCAGTTTGAAACTTAAGTCCGATACTTTGCAACCATCGAATTGTAGGAAGTTTCTTGGTTTACATGAGCATAGAAACCTTATTTAGAGAGATCATACAGATTTTGTGTGTAGAAAACTAAGTAGTGCATGCTCTGAGACGAATAAAACTCGTATTATCACGTGATTTTCTTATTGATTCGTATTATTCACTCGCATATGCTCACCTAAATTATAACGTTGTCCTGTGGTGTGGTTCCTCATTCAGTGATGCAGGTTTCGTTTCCCAGAAGAAAATAATAAGTTTAATTTTTGCTTAAAGCCCAGGGAGTTCTGTAGGCCCTGTTTCATTCTGAATGAAATAATGTGTTTTCCATGTATTCATATCTACAACTGTTTATTGTACACACGTAGAATTATTCTCTCACTGAGCAAATGCTCCGAATTACATGATTATAATACGAGGCATAGAGGACACTCTGTTTTCCAAAGCACCGAACCACTAAATTTCAAACGTCACCTATGTATAGTGGCATAAAAATTTTTTACTATCTACCTGATTGATTGAAGGTCTTGGAGTACGGTAAGTTCAAGAGAGAGATCAAAGCTTTGCTGGTTGAGAAGTGCTTTTACAACTTGAATGAATCCTTCAGGCAATTATTGAGTACAGTGCATTTTCTTTTAGGTCATTGTATTGCATTCTATTGCATTCTATTTTGTTATGACATATTCCATACAAATTATTATTATATATTATATTATTAGTATTATTATCATTTGATATAACACCACTGGATTATTTATTGTGGAGTACCTTAAGGACAGAGTCTATACGGAGCCAAGCGAATCGATTGCAGCCTTGAAACTCAAAATCTGTGATATGATAGTCGAAACAGACCCGATATTTTGCCCAAAAGTTGATTAAAAATTTCGATGAAAAAACTTACTTCTGTCAGCGAGGTTGTAGTGGACATTAGCCACATATCCTTTTTCATTAATAAATGCCGAACTTTTCTTCATGTAAAACGATAAAAATTGGAATCGTTGTCATCAAAAGTTTTTCTTTTATTTTGTTTCAAAAAACAAAATTCTTGTTGGAAGAACCTTTGGTTACCAAAGCAAGTTTTTAATGTAGAGAAGCAGAGAAATTAATACTACACTTCAACAATTATTATCCGATGCATAAAATTCAACAATTTTTCTGGATTATAAATGCTGTTTTCGATTTTTCATGAAATGGGTTGTGAATTTCGAACAAATTTGATTAGTAATATGTTTTCAAGTTTTGTTCTAACGCTCAATGGCTCACCATGTATATCCTTGAGTATCTATTATAATAATATGATGCATAGTGAGGTCCAGCGTCTAAACCAATCAACCGATTTGCATCAATTTTATTTTTAAATTAACGGTAGGCATCTAAACTGATGCAGAAAAATAATAACAAGTGCCAAACATCTATAATTTCTCTAAAAAACACAAAAAAATTAAAAATTATGGGTGTTTGGCATGTTTTCGCACAAATTATGGGCTATGGGCTTCAATTTCTTGCACTCCAAGTCACCATTACCGTCATATAACCCATTAGAAACATTTGTAAATTAGATGAACTTTATTTGTATTTAAATTATAACATGTGACTTATAAATCATATGGTAACATTGCTAGAAGAGGAAAAACACTTTATTTCAGTTGTTTTATGTAGGCTTTCAATTTAAAAGGGTGAAGTGAATTTTAATTAAACCAGGGTACTTGAAGACTTTAAAAATCGATTCCATTTTTTTCAGTGGAACTCGATTTGTTTATTCGGACCCATTAAACAATCTTACAAATCGATTTTTTCCGTCAAATTATATTGTTGAAATGAACGAAGATGCCAAAAAAAGTCAAGATACCTTTAAAAAAACAAATTGTTGACAATAGTTTGATAAATATGGTCTCCTCAATCAAGCATAGAGTTGATGATATTATTTATGTTTTTCCGGCTCAGATACAACATGAAAACTAAGAGGTGTAAAATTGATTAACTTTATTTGTATTCAAATTATAACATGTGACTTATAAATCATATGGATTACATTGCTAGAAGAGGAAAAACACTTTATTTCAGTTGTTTTATGTAGACTTCCAATTTGAAAGGGTGAAGTGAAGTTTTGTGAATAAAATAATTTGTGAATTTGCAATAGTTAAAAATTTCAAATTTTGTTACTTGAATAAAATTACCTTAAGTAAGAGTTGAATTGTAAGGGCGAGTTAAAAAAGATTCAAGAGTACTAGGGTAGGGAGGGGCTAGTTGAGCAATTTTTATTTGAGCGGATGTAGCTCCTCAATAAAGAGTCTCAATGAGCCGTTATGTGGCTTGATGGATTAGTAATTTATCCCTTAGCAAAAGTGTCCATAGTATATTTTTTGTAACAAGTCGAATTTAAGAGTTACCGCTGTTTAAATGCAGAAAGTCAAGTTTGCTCAATGTACCCCATAGATGAGGTGAGTTGAGCAAGGGTATGGGGAAAGTTGAGCACTAATAATGTCTAACCAAACCACGAGTTCAATGTTGACTAGAGAAATAAAATATGTGTTTGCCGATTAGTTCTTTATTTATAGTATTTTAGTGACAGAACAACATAACTTAACGTAATTTTCTTTACTAATTAACCAAAACTAGAATCAACAAAACATAAACGTATCTTAACATAAACTTCAGCATCAGAACTTTGAAACTTAATGGTCATCAATGAAATTAAATTTATATATTGTTAGTGACAGAGAAACAAAACTTAATGTAATTTTCTTTGTATAATTAACTAAAAATAGAATAAACAAAACATCAACGTATCTTAAGATTAACTTCAGGATTAGATTCAGTCTTTTTGTTTAAAATCAGACTTGAATATCTGTGTAGGAGAAAATACTTGTCTCGGTGTTGCATAGCCCATGGATGAATCACCACCTTCATTTAATTTCTTCAAAAATCTTGTCAAAGTCATCTGTTTGATGCCAAATTTTTTAGCGGCGGCATTAACACTTTTTCCTTTATCCTTAACAGCCTTTGCAGCATTTTTCAAATCTTCAGCAGTGTAAGAACATCTTGTAGTCTTCCTCTTGTAAGTCCGCATCCTAAAAAAATGAAACATTCATTACTTCACTTGTTTGAGTGAGGTAAGTTGAGCAACTATAGCTCAACTAACCCAATCCGGAATTTCAAAACCAAAGTGAGGTTATAAAAAATCGTAAAATTATACCCAGAACCTCTCTACATATCAAAAGTACAATAATTATCTGAAAGATTAACACTTACCTGATTGAAAACAGACAACAATTGATCAATATAGACGAAAACTTGCGATAGACAACTTTTTTTTACTTTTGCGCACAAAATAAACAAAACGCACGGGCGCTTCACTCGTTCGTCCAGCCGCCACTAGTGATCACGTGGTGATTACCCCTCCCGCGACTCCTTTTTTCCGCCATATGATGCCAATGCGTATAGTGAATAGTTTGGGAGATATTTCGATTGCCCAACTTGCCCATATGCCCAACTAGCCCCGCCCTACCTACCTGGAGTTGGTCAGAAAGTGAGCATTTGAATAATTTTATAACAATTTATATTTTATATAACGTGCTTGATAATATGAGATGGAAATTGTGATTCTGAAAAAGATTCATTTTAAAAGTAATTGCCAAACTTGATAACGTTTAATATTATAATAAACATCTATAATTTCTCTAAAAAACACAAAAAAACTTAAATATTAAGAGTGTTTGGCATGTTTTCGCTGTAGATGGCGCCACCGCTCAACAAATCAAAATTGACTTCCTCCCATACTTCTGCAATTTCAGCTTTGACTTTCAAAGAGGAAAGACGTGTTTTGACGAGCTTGATTTTAAGTTTGATATTAAGCTTATTTCAATTTCCAAACCTACCGAGTAGGTTAATTCAGAAAATTATAATTGAAAAAGATATTGAAAACCCAAATTTGGATGGTTATTCTCCATTTTTGGGTAAAAATTGAAATCACGGGTCACGTCCGATTTTTCAATTTTGAGTTAGGTCTGGTGTAAAATTTTAAAATTTCAATTTACAATGGAGACACGACGACGAGGCCGACCAGTGAGTTCTCGAAACGCTACCCGGACAACCCGAACTGAAAGAAACCGACACCGCGTTCATAAGAATAATTACGCAGTGCGATCAGTATTTGTAGCGAGAAGGGCTCCGGTTGAAGACGAAATTCCCAGGTTTTCTGTCGGCGAAATAAGCGAATCGTGTCAATTTTGTAATGCTCTGCATTTTAGGGGTGAAAAAGGCGAGATGGATTGAGCCAGTGCTGCCAGAAAGGCAAAGTTGTAATGAGCGAGCAGATGCAATTGAAGGAACTACCAGCTTTGCTCAGAGAACTTTACACAGGAAGAGATGAAGAATCGAAGAATTTCCAAAACAATGTACACCAGTATAACAGTGCCTTTGCGTTTACTTCCCAAAAAGTTAGCTTAAGAGAATTTGCATCAACTGGCCCTTATTCATTTTGTCTGCATGGAACATCATAAAGCAGAATTGGTTACATTATTCCGCAACCTGGAAACACGCCCAGATTCTGTCAACTTTACACATTTGATACTAATGGAGCTCAGCAACATAGATTCCAACACCTAGCTAACCAGTGACAATGCTTCGACTAGATGAAATGCTTCGTGAAAATAACCCATTTTCAAGCGCTTTTTACACAATGGGAGAAAGATTAGGAGAAGAACGTCGCCGATTACTTGCGCCCGTGGCGACACAGGCTTTTCCACTAGTCTGTCAGAAAATATCATTCGAGGAGGTAATTTCTTAAACTGAAACGCTTTAGCTACAAAAAGATTGTTACCTACTGGATTATCATATATCTCGTGTATTACCCATTGCATATTTTAAAGCATTGTTACTGACGATCATATTTTATTAAACTTTTCATAAGGCGATTAACTCAGGTTGTATATTCTCGTAGTCATAAAATCCGTCTACTTCAAGTTCTAATACTCATGTACACGACATTAATAATCCAAGAAGTTAGCCTGGGTTCGCTCTAAAAGATAAATTGGATGCGCTGGGCTTAGCTGAATCGTATAAACAAGCGCAAAATTCGATTGTACCGACATTCGGATTGTGCTAGATTCGTCATTTCTATTCTATTATTATCGTTTATTAGGTGAATGTGAAAAGATACAGATTCTTTTCAGGTTTGTATTAATCATTAACCAATTTTGATCCGGAGAAGTAATTCAAAACGGAATTTTACATAAAATGCTGCAGTAACTTCTCGTAATTATTAGCTACAATAATGAAATTTATGTTCTAACTTCAGTGCTTTTCTAACAAATCAATTCTGATTTCTCTCATTTCACCAACGAGGAACGACAAAGTCACGAATAAACCATCAATCATTAGAAGACGTTCCACGAATCGGATTCGAATGAACATACCCATCAATCCCATACCTTTGCACGTTGTTCAAAGCTCTACCTTCCCGACTTGCACTTCCGGGAATAATCGAAGTGGAAATTCAATCTTCTCGTGATTCCACATCGACACAAGGATCTTAAGGGGGCTGGTAACCCCATTCCTGCTGCGTATTACTGGTCTAGAATTCCGTCCTTCATAAATTCCAACGACACTGCATGCTACCACACATTGTGCTCGAGAATTCGTGTCCAGGCAAGATATGCCTGCCTCTCTATGACGTGTAAGAATGTGTTTCATTGTTGAGATGATAAATTGAAGAAGTCTTTTTTAGATGATTCCTGCTGAAATTTTCAATAAAAAAAATTTATCAATCGAATAAAATGATAAACGATCGTAGGAGTAGTGTTAATGGCATTCAATTAGTGTTTAACTTGCTTTCAATAGCTTGGCTTTTAATAGCTATTTAGGTTACAAGTATACAGGGTGTAACTAAATAAGTGTAAAATATTTGAGGAGATGATTCCTCATGAAAAATAAGATAGGATCTTTCATATAAAGAAACTTCATTGAAGCATCCCTTGTTAAGATACAGCCCCTCAAGGGGATTACAAAAAATTTTTTTCACAAGCACCAAAAAAGTTACAATATTGGAATTAACAACGTTTCCTACTAGCAAAAAGACACTTGGTCAGTTATTTATTTTGGTTTACCCCATGGTTATAAGGGTGGGAAACACAGGCACTGACTACAGAATAATAATAAATCCATTTCGCATTTATGACGATGTAGGTACCTATCTCTGTAGTTGTTCGTAAAATAATTTTTTGCTGCGAACTGGTTTATTTTGGGCAAAAAACTTATGAGACATTTTTTGTTTAGAATGAAATAGGCTATCGGAAATAAATTTTTAAATGACAAACAAATAATAAAACGAAAAGTTACATTGGGAATAACCTTTAGGAGTTGCGTTTCCCACCCTTACAACCATGGGGTAAACCAAATAAATAACTGGATAAGTGTCTTTTTGCTTGTAGGAAACGTTAGGTTAATTTCAATATTGTAACTTTTTCGTTGCCTGAAAAAAAATTGTTATACAAATTTTATGTACTGCCTTTGAGCGGCTGTATCTTAACAAGGGATGCTCCAATGAAGTTTCTTTATAGGAAAGATCCTATCTTATTTTCGATGAGGAATTACCTCCTCAAATATTTTACACTTACTTAGTTACACCCTGTATACAGGATTGGGATAAAGTTTGGCACCAAATTAATACCTTTAAAACGATACGAGTGATATTTTTGTAATTTGGCAGCTGAGTAAAATAGACTACAATGCATCTGATGAGCATATTTTAATAAATGAGATACTTCCGGGTTAACCGGAAATGACAACAAATCTTTTTATTTAAACGCACATTCAAACGGGACACCCTGTAAATTTCTGCAGATTCTGAAAGTGCACCTTGTTTTGTATCTGTCCATATCGGGTTCCATGTAAAAATTCTCTGTAAAAAGAAGAAATTCAGTCTTTTTTTACATTTGAAAAAATATCCATTCCAAGAATCAATCGTTGTTATTTGTATCAATAGTGAGAAATGAAAGGAAATAATTTATAGTAGATGAATCTTTCTGCTTTTCATGACGTATTTTTTATGGAAATCTATAAAAAGATGAAATACAGGGCTTTTAGAATCAAAAAAAATTTATTAAAAATATTAAACAAAAAATAATTTTAAATGTTCGAACTACTTGCCATTCACCTCCTGACAATATGCCAGTCTATTAACAAATTCTTGAGTAACTTTTCTCAAGACTTCTCCATCTATTAATGCACATTCATCAAGAGTCCGTTGTCTCAATTCCTGCAAGCATGCTGGTCGATTAACATAAAGACGTGATTTTAGATATCCCCAAAGAAAAAAGTCTAATGGGCTGAGATCTGGGGAACGAGCAGGCCACTCTATGCGTCCTCTTCGTCCAATCCATCGATTTGGAAAAGTAGCATCTAGAAAATTCCGAACCAGTACCAAACGTTCGGTGGTAACTGCCCGTTGTGTTGAAGTGCAGGAATGATTTGATTATTTAGTAAATCTAGATACTTTTCTCCATTTAAGTTCCCGTTCATGAAAAATGGTCCTATCAGCCTATTTTGTACAATTCCCATCCAAACATTCATTTTTTCTGGTCGCTGGGTTTGTGCTTCATCCAATGAGGATTCTCAGTAGACCAATATCTTGAGTTATGACGGCTAAACGTTCCATTCAAACAAAAAGTTGCCTTATCAGAAAACAGTACATTGAAAGCAAAACGTTCGTCGTCATTACATATGTTCATTAACCGTTCGCAAAATTCGAGCCGTCGATCAAAATCATCCTCTGACAATTCTTGGACGAATCGTACATTATACGGATAAAAATTTTCCTTTTTTAATATTTTCTCTACGGAACGTCGACTTATGCCGTAGTTCAGCGCCAGAACTGTGGTAGAAGTTTGAGGTTATTCCTCTAAATCAATGGCAATATTTTGCCTCATCGCTTCGTTCGTTACGTCCCGTGGTCTTCCAGATCTGTCGATATTGATATTGGATTTTTTTCAGGATGCAAATCATTAAAAGTATAACAACTTCTAACACGATCACCATAACTGATCGTTATAATTTCGATACGATCTTTTTCACTCAAATTGATCATTTTCAAATGTATTCACGATATATTTTCACAAATTATACTTCGAAAAACGTGGAGACAGTTACCTACTACAAAATATTTTATTTTATCTATTACTATGGATACGAACAACATAAATTTATTCATCTGAACGACTTTTTCCTCAATTCGACAAAAAAACTGTATTACTTCTTCTTACAGATAATTTTTACATGGAATCTGGTATGGAAAGATCCAAAACAAAGGTCTCTTTCAGAATCTGCAGAAATATACAGGGTATCGCATTTAAATAAAAAAAAATTGGTCATTTCTGGCCAAACCGTATCTCATAAATGAAAATATTCTCATCAAATGAATTGTGAACCATTATACTCAGCTGCCAAATTTCAAAATTATCGTCAGTTCCGTTTTAAATATATTAATTAGGAGCTAATTTTTATCACAACCCTGTATATGGGTTTCTTTCGACCAACCAGGAATATAATCATTCCGGAAACCACTTTACGGCTTTCACAACACCTTCAAATTTGTTCTTATTGTCACGAGAGTGTTTCATCCACCTCATATAACTGTCTACTTTCTTGGCAAAATTTCTTACCGAAGAGCATTTTTTCGAGTCTGCGTACAGCCAGTAGTCGGTGGGATCCGAATCTAGCGAACACGGTGGAAGTGGAAAAAATTCGAATATCAATTCAAGTAGTTTAACCGTTTTTCTGATTGATAAGTTAAACGGTGTATAATTTCCTGATGGCGATCACTTCGCGAATCTCCGTGATGCGATCTCTGTGTTTCTATCTAACGCGCATGGGACAGAAGTGGGGTTGACTTCGATCGACCTTCTTCGATTCTGGATCATTTTCTCTCGTGTGAAGATGCTAGAAGGTGCATTTATCTGTATTTTCTCGAATTGAAATGAAGTTTCAAATGGAGAATTTATCCTGGTGAATAGTTTTATAGTGTTCGATAAGTCCAGATTTTGATCAGACAAGGTTTATTCAATTTTAAATTGTCGTATTTAATTGTTTTATGTACAGGAGATGGCAAAGGTCTCGTACATTCTTTTTCAGACCGCCATATTTAGTTCTCCACGTGCCTTTCGGAGAGATGTCTGATGAATCAACTTACCATCCTAATTGTTTCAATAATCGTGCTATACTTTGTTGCTTAGTGATAAGTTTTTTCGTGTCATAGTTTCTAAATTTCCCTGATGAATTTTTTATCGAATTATCTGTACCATTGTGTTGTTTTTTCAACACGCTTTTATTAGCTTCACTTCTATGTTTGCTTGATTGTATGTAACTCTCTGAAGTTGGCAGAATGCGTCGGTAGAGAAACATAGACAAGAAGGACGTTGCAGAAAACAATTCAAATGTCAGCTATAATTATAAAGTGGATAAAAAAATTAAAAAAATATTTTTACATATTACCATAATTAAGGGCAAATATTAAGACAGTTAGGTATAAAGCGATTTGAAATCTTACATTTAGAAAGCATTTAGAAGTGCAAAATCCCTCTAAATTCACTAAATCCTAAATTCACACGAATATTGAGTTGCGATACATGCGGTTACTTCGTAGCTCGTGTCTGTAACCAGGACACCTCCCCGTGGTGACAGCGGGCAACAGATATATCTGGCAAAGTCCCCGAGTTAACAAAGTAGGTATATGCCGTTGTGGAAGATAGAAGTGATAAATATCTTAGGATGCAGGGATCCGGAGTCCCAGTATCGTTCTCAGTGGTAAAGCAGGCTCGCAGATGTCGTCATCAAGCAAATTGGACATGTTGTACTTATTTATTTTCTAATCAAATCACTTTCCAAAATAATAAAAAATGATTTTTTTGGTAAATATTTATGGCAAAATAAGCACGATGAACTATAAGGGCTATATGGCAGATCTACAATCTGGCTGTTCTAAATTAACTAACTAAAAATTTAAAATAAATAATAGTTTTAAAAAACTGAAAAACACGTTTTTGTTAAGAATCCTAAAAAGTAGAAAATAAATTTTAAAAAGTTTGAATTAAGAATGATGTATATAAGAAATTAATGTTGCCACGTTCTCAATACCAAAATTTACCTAAGTAGAACAAAAATTAGTAAAAATTTAAAATATCGCCTAAAGCTAAAAAAACAACCATTTATCAAAATTCTGGCTCAGTCCTGTTCATGTCAGGTACCTTACCCCAAAAATTGCCAAGTGGCAAAATTAAAAAAAACAGGTATTTCGTTAATTGATTTATTACAAAAATTCAATTGGATATTGATGTGGATTACAATCTGCAAAAACTGTCATGTGGAAAAAATCTCATATGGTTTACAATTAACAGTACTAAAATATAACTACAAAATAATGAAACTTCTCTCACCATTTCAGAAAGTTTTTCAAACAGAAACCAGAAATGAAATTATGTAGAAATTACCACACTGAAATTCAGAAATATTGTGACTGGAATTTTGAAATCAGAAAAATAGCAACAATGACAAAAATGAAGTGTTCCAAAATATCATACAGAGGGACTTAACTTGAGTGAACGCCGCCTCTTGGTCTCACTGGTTGACCTATTTCTAGGACGACAATAGGTTTGGCTTGATTGCTCTTCCTTATACGGTTTTGACCAATATTGTATCCGTGATTTATCAGGAAGTTCGCCAATGGGTCGATCAGTATTACCATTCAATCTTTGGGTCCAGAAAAACACTCGATGTTGAAGTTACAAAAATTATCCAAATTTGTGTCCAGAATCCATAAAAGTAATTCAAGGCTATCCGAATTTAATCGTTCAAAAACTAATGCCTTTACAGCTGAATTAATTAGCCCAACTAAATTTCCAATTGTATCTAACAAATGGCTTCGACAACTTGCTGCAATTTACTATATTATATCTGTCTAAACACTTAAGCTCTTCGAAGAGTAATGAACTTATATCTCGTGAATTTTAAATCTATCGAAAAGCAGATTACAGAAGTAATAAAAACTGATAAAGAAACGTAAAAAAACAAACACTACGCCGAATTAATTTTGAATAAGACGAACCGCTGACAACAATGACATCTATCTCCGCATTGACGAACTCTCCAATCACAGATTACAACACCCAATTCAAAAACGAAAATGAAATCTATAATAATCAATAAGAAAATTGAGATGAAAACTATAATGAATTATGAGAATTAATTTTGAAAATTGAAAACGAAAACTGTAATGAAATTAACTAGAATTTATTAAATATAGCATAACCGTGAAATGTAATATTAAATTTTGAAATTGAATAAATTGATGAAATAAATCAAGGAACGATATTTTCATATAATTATTAAACACAAACTGTAACAATGTATATTATTGTAAAAGCGTTAGGTGCATTTGAAGTCATTATAAAAATGATAATTCTTTTACTGATATCTGTCAATAAACTATTTATAATTATTTACAATATGCACCTCACGCTTTTTCACAGTAATATGCATTGATTTTTATTTACATTATTCTTAATTCAAACTTTTTAAAATTTGTTTTCTCCTTTTTAGTTGGATTCAAAACAACAACAAAACCGTGTTTTTTTAGTTTCACAAAACTATCATTTATTTTGAACACATGGATATTTTTTCTTCCCTTTTATTATTATCGTTTTGTGAGTCACAACATTCAGGGTCACTGGAAACATTATCGTTTTGAGAACTTATGAAATTGTTTTTCACAACCAAAACCAACCAGAGTAGAAAAATTTATCGAAGAGCTGAACAAAACCTACCGCAGTAGAAACTTTACCGAAGAAGTGAACAAATTTTCCGGAGTTGGAAATTTACCGGAGAACTGAACCAAATCTGCCGGAGTTAGAATATTACTGAATTTGACATACCTTGCCAAGGCTGAACAAATTTGCAGAAGTTGAATTTTACGACGTAATAACAGATGCTTCCCTGAGGACTGGAGAACTGAGAGAACAAATAGCTTTTGTTGGAAGAGCGCCTACAGGGTGGAAGACTTAAGACCCATTTTGACATCAGACTCATCCCGAACACTCAGGATTGTTGTACGATCCTGTTATCGCATGAATTGGAACTCAAGACAGACATTAATCAATTTCAAGCGATAGACCAAGGGGGTGACCGCAGATGACCGGTCATCTCTGATCATTGTTGGTCATGACGGACCGCATTCAAGAGGCTTTTGTCATAATCCGTGACTTCATGAATTAGCCCTTTGTTGGGGTGGCGATGACCAGAATCTCCAGAGCTGTGTTAAGATTCTGGTCATTAGAAGAAGTAGGGTTAGATGCTTATAAACATGAAAATAGTAAACAACAGCAAACCTTGAGTTATTTGAAACTTGAAAAACAATTATTGTTATATCCGAGAGAATGTCCAATTTTCAATCCTTCATTGAAAAAAGTAACCAATTATCGAAATTCCATAAAACACAACATGAAATTAATGAAATTAATGAAAATTCAGGTAGGAACGTACTCTGAGATTCATTCCAGAATAATTCATTATCATCATATCATTATTGAGTTCACATAATCAAAGGAAAACTAATTATTAATTTGTGGATAGAAAGAATTCAATGAAAATGATTGGAAACCATTGACCATAAGATTCCTCCTGATTTTCAATGACGGGAAAATAGTTCTCTTGTCACAAAAAAAAACATGTAGCAATGGTGGAGTAAAGTTCTTTGAAAGTGGAAATAGCTTGGGAGTCAATAATGATGAAGTGATTCAGAATATTCAGAAGAAATAAATGAGCAGATGGAAATTGCATCAGTCAGGAACTGAAGGTATATTTGAATGAAATAATTAAAACCAGATTCATTGAAATTGAAGTAATTGAGAGAATGTTCAACTTTATTTGACTTTTAGAATAACTCTGAATTGATTGAGAAGAAGAAGCGGTAATCTCAAATGATGTAGAAGTCATTTGTGTGAAATAATAATGAAGATAATGATTTAGAAACCATAGGAATCATCCTAAGATATAGGGATCGCCAAACAACAATTTTTAGACTCTTGCGGTCCAGGAGACTATTTTTCAAATCTTCAAATGGTGAAAGTCTGCTATGGAACCTTCTCTATGGTGAATCGTCATCCATGGGTGAATGAAGTTTCGATATCTCACTGATTTTTTTTAAAGATTATAGGAAGAAAAGTTGCGACTATTAAAGTTTCAGTTGATGACGAGATATTGTTGATGATGGAGCTCGTGTTGAATGATTATTTGGGCTATTACCATCATCTATTGTGGATGTAATGTTTTCCGACGTTTCGATAGACATCTTCTATCTTTATCAAGGAGAAAAAGTAAAAAACCTTTTGAGAATTATTAATTTTCAAAAAGTCAATATGACAGAAGTCATGAAAGAAAAATGCACAATGTTATATACTCATCTGTGATATATCATCTATTGTGGATGTAATGTTTTCCGACGTTTCGATAGACATCTTTTATCTTTATCAAGGAGGAAAAGATATCATCTATTGTGGATGTAATGTTTTCCGACGTTTCGATAGACATCTTCTATCTTTATCAAGGAGGAAAAGATATCATCTATTGTGGATGTAATGTTTTCCGACGTTTCGATAGACATCTTCTATCTTTATCCAACTTAAAAAGATCATCATATCACAGATGAGTATATAACATGATTCGAGAACATGCGCTCAACGTGTCAAGGTGTCTTGTACGTCAGGAGTAACAGTGAGATCAAATTAGTGTAAAAATCATTTACAAGATTTAAAAAATTTGAATTGTATAATAAATATTTTAAAATGAGTAACCAGTGCAGTGATTGTGACAAGGGTATTTCCAAGAAGGCCACAGGACTACGGTGCGGTGGTGTTTGTGGATTATACTTCCATGCTAACTCCGTATGTTCGGATATAAATAAACACCAACTATCTCTCGTCAGTCTCCCCGGTGGTCAATGGCACTGTAGGCGCTGCAGAGCCGACCGGAATGGTTCCCCACTCACGCGCTCTCCTGGACCTAGTTTGCCCCGGCGGCAGACGCGTACTGGAGGCGATGACGAAGACGGACTGCGAGGTGAGATTTCCCTTCTCCGCGGTGAAATTGCGGAACTGCGAAAATGCGTCACTTTTTGCTCGGATAAGGTATCGGATTTCGAGACTCAGTTAATTAATCTCAAAAACCTATGTAAAACAGCAGAAGATCTAAAAAAGGAAAATGTTTCGTTGAAGGAGGAGATCAGGACCTTAAGTACGAGAATTAATAATGCGGAACAGTTCAGTAGGGCAAACAATGTCGAGATACAGGGTGTCTCAGAGAAAAATAATGAAAATCTAGTAGACGTCGTGGAAACTATTGGGGAGTATGTGGGACATACCATAACTAGATCTGACATCGATTTTGTCACTCGGGTGCCCACCATGAATATCGAGAAACCAAAGAATATAATTGTACGATTTTTGTCCAGACTGAACCGTGATGGGTTTGTTGCCAAATCCAGATCCAAACGTAAGGAAGCAAATGATCCTGGTATGAGGATTGAATCATTGTCAAAACATAAAATTTACGTTAACGAACATCTAACTGTAATGAACAAGCAACTTTACAAGGATGCCCGCGAAACAGCCAAGAAGCGAAATTACAAGTTTGTTTGGGTACAGAATGGAAACATCCTCATGCGCAAAAGTGACTCCGGCAAGATCTTACATATAACCAAGACAAGCGACCTCAAGAACTTAAAATAGATACTGAAACCCAAAGCACTCAACATTTTAACAACTTTCCAAAATGGCTCTAAACATCTCATACCAAAATGTCCGAGGACTTCGGACCAAACTGGTGAGTTCAAACTAAACTCTCCAGCCAGCAACAGTGACATCATATTCATAACCGAATCCTGGTTGCACAGTGATATTTTGGATCATGAAGTGATTGATTCCACTATATACAGTATTTTCCGACGCGACCGTGAAACTTGTGCATCCGCAAGTCACAAAAAAACTGGTGGTGGTGTTTTCGTTGCTGTGAAGAATGTGCTCGATGCTCTCCTTGCTGATGGTTTCCACAGTGACGCGGAGGATGTGTGGGTGAAGTTGACGGTTGAAAACATTCCTGTTTATTTGTGCTGTGCTTATCTTCCACCTGGAGATAAGTTGGCTATGGCTGCGTTTTTGAGCAAATTAGAATTGGCTAAAGGCAAAATTGGGGACAACTTGGTTTTCATCTGTGGGGATTTCAACTGCCCGTCAATAGTGTAGGAGCCTCGTACTTCTATAGATCGATACCCACTTGAGGCCGAAGACGTTGAGGACCAATATACCGATTTGGTGGACACTTTTAGCTTTTGTGAATTTGAGCAGTTCAACTATTTGATCAATCAACAAAACAGAACTCTCGATTTGATTTTTTTGTAATAAAAATCGCATTAATTTCTTAGATAAAAGTGATCACCCCTAGTACCGGAGGATAAATATCATCCCTCCATAAAACTTATTTTAAAAGTAATTCAATGCCAATTGAAAAATAAAGTGAAATGCTCTAAACTCAGTTATAAAAAAGCTGATTATGAATCAATAAATGAGCACCTACTGTCCGTCCCTTGGTCGACTCTTTTGATAAACCATGATGTCAATGTAGATGTAGAAATAATGTATAATATTGTTAGAAAATCTATTGAAGATTTTGTCCCTAAAATAACTGTCAATGAAAAATTTCCTAAGTTTTATACGTATCAAACCATTAAGCTCATCAAACTCAAAAATCATGTGCATAAAAAGTGGAAGATCTATAGAAATAACTCTGACCTCATCCATTACAGATCTCTGCGTGCCCTGTCGAAGATACACATCAAAAGTGACTATTTCAAGCACGTTGCATACCTAGAAGATCAAACCTCATACAACCCGAAGTTAATATTCAATATTACATCAAAAAAAAACAAAACTAAAAGCTCAAAATTTCCGTTTGTTATGACCTTGGGCGATCGGGTAGCCACGGGCGGGGTGGAGGTGTGTAATTTGTTTGCGAGTTTTTTTCAGGGCGCTTTCGTGAAACCTACGAAGCGACCACTGGCTCCAAGCAGCGCTGACGGGAGTCAATTTCCTTGCTTAACTTCGATAGTTTTGACTACTGAAGAAATAGAAAAATCCATACGATCACTTGACCGACGCAAGGGATCCGGTCCTGATGGCATCCCCTCCCAGTTTATACAGAGTTGCCCCTCCCTTAGTAAACCTCTTGAAATAATTTTTAATAAATCATTAAAATCAGGAAACTTTCCCAACATCTGGAAGCGTGCCACTGTGGTAGCCATCCATAAAAGCGGGGACAAGACTCGAGTTGAGAACTATCGACCTATAAGCAAATTGTGTATAATTGCGAAAATATTCGAATCGCTCGTTTATAAACGTGTTCTTTGTCTTGTCAAGAATTTGATTATGCCTGAACAACATGGCTTTTTGAGCGGCAGGTCTATAGAAACCAACTTAATACATTATATTGAATATATCTACAAAAATTTGGACGAGGAATTCAAGTTGACGTGGTCTATACTGATTTTAGGAAATGCTTTGATAAAATAAATCACGGTTTACTATTGAGGAGATTAAGTGCTTTTGGAATAGGCGGCTCGCTGTTGAGCTGGGCGGAGTCGTACCTACTTGGTAGAAGTCAGAGCGTATCTGTCGACGGAGAGTTCTTTTCAGAGAGTGTTGATTGCACATCTGGCGTTCCCCAGGGTTCGCATCTGGGTCCGCTCTTCTTTTTAATTTACATTAATAACATAGGAGCTATTTTCAGATTCTGCCGTTTTCTCATGTATGCAGATGACTTGGGAATATTTTTTCCATCAGAGACTTGGCTGCCTGTCTGACTGTTCAGAGGGAACTGGATTCTTTGCAGATTTCTGCACTCTGAATGATCTATTTTTGAATACTGATAAATGTCACGTAATTACATTTACAAGAAGTCAATTGCCAATATCCTTCAATTACAAAATTGGCGCAACAGTTCTGTACCGAGTTACGAAAACTAAAGACTTCGGGATTATATTTGACTCTAAACTTCTATTCAGCAGCCACATTGAAAGTGTTGTTGGATCTGCTAGTAAAATGCTCGGATACATTTTTAGGCAATGCAGGCAATTTAGGAAAACTCTGCCGCTCATACGTGTTTATTACGCATACGTTTTTAGCCGCCTAAACTTTGCCTCAGTTATCTGGAACCCTCAGTATAAAATCTATATTTCACGACTTGAAAGAGTGCAGAATCGATTTCTGAAGCATCTTGCTCTCAGAGATAATCTGTCAGTACAGCATAATGTAGATCGCTACCCTATTTTGCGAAAACAGTTCGGAATATGATCCTTTGAAGATAGACGTAGAACGGGCGACATCATTTTAGGTGGCATCCTGCAAGCAGCTGAAATTCTAGAAATGGTAAAAATTAACATCCCACCCTTCAACCTGAGGCAGCATGAGTTATTTCATATTGAATTGAAACGTAAAAGTTATACTAAAAATAGTCCACTTGTTAGAATGCTTCGTTCCGGCAATGAGTCACAGCAGTTGGTTGACATATTTCATCATACGCCACAAAAAATCAAAGTCATTTTGAAGAAGTCATATATTGAAGCTTATTGAATTCAATTTCGGTTAGATTTAATCACGGCAAGTTTCCATTCGCTTTTTCGGTTTTTTTTCTCTCAATCCTAGGTTTTTTTTTTTTGTTTGTTATTCTCAATATTTTTTTGTTTGAGATCTGTTGGTTACTCCGTAGTATTGTAATATAATATAACATTTTAAGTTCAAGCTAGTAGTTAAGACATTTCTTTGAGTGTGATTTTTTTTTTTTTTAATTTGTGTAATCTATTGTGGATACTGTTTCTAGATATTGGATCTGTTTGTATCCCAAATTCACTAAATAAATAAAAATAAATAAATAAATAAATAAACATAAAAAAAAAAAAAACATTGTTCATTTTTCTTTCATGACTTCTGTCATATTGACTTTTTGAAAATTGATAATTCTCAAAAGGTTTTTTACTTTTCCTCCTTGATAAAGATAGAAGATGTCTATCGAAACGTCGGAAAACATTACATCCACAATAGATGATGGTAATAGCCCAAATAATCATTCAACACTATTAAAGTTTTTATAGACGAGTTCATAAGTTTATGGCAGATAGAAGCCAATAATTTTGGCCATACAGTTCAATTATGCACGAGTGGCATACAAAACTTAACATTCGACTGAATGTTTCATTTATATATTCGAAATCATAAACTGATATGGGTATGACAGTGCTGAATTCCGAAAAAATCAAATATTAATAAAAATAGGCATTAATTCAATGAGTTTTATATAAACGAAATACAATCTCATACAACATTCGAAAAAAAAATTGAAATGGCTAGATCCAGAACACAATTTCTAGTATACTGTTCAATCAAACCTCGTGATTCATTGTAAGAAAAAAGAAACATAAAAAACTAAGCTCATATCGAATATTACTGAAATCTTATGATTGATTTTTCATTGAATTTTGAGGAAAGCAGTTGGTCAAAAACTACATTCAACTGATGGCAATGTTTCGTAGATATATTTCTACTTCACAGAGATCAAATATGATACAAGTACATCAGATAAAAATCATATTTGATCTCTGTGAAAAAACAAATTTCTCTTTTGTAGCCCTGAAGAAGTAGAAATATATCTACGAAACGTTGGCATTAGTTGAATGTAGTTTTTGATCAACTGCTTTCCTAAAAATTCCATGAAAAATCAATCATAACATGTATCTACAAGGAAATGATCAATCAGAACATTACTGAAATCTGTTCAACCACCCAGTAAAAATCAATTGAAAAAAAATATTATGATTTTTAAAAACTAAGTAACATTCACACATAGTAGCTACTTGTTCATTCATCAGCTGAATATAATAGCTCTCAGACGTTTTATGTCCTTTATGCACCATAGAAAACCAATAGTTTCTCAAAGTAGGATGGTCGATTGCTGAAATTCAAAAGGTTTCTGCATATCAATAACCTCGATATACATTAAAAATTTTGTGGATCTCTGATGAATATTTCATGAGATATCAAATAGTCAAAAAAGTCTTCTTGGAGAATTTTCAACCGTGTCAATTTTCATAGATTTTGAAAAACTATTCGTTTCAACCTACAATACATTCGATGGATAATATGATGATATATAAAAAATATCAAATTACAGATTCTCATAACTGTTGAAGTATTAGACGGATATGGCCGAATGACGATTCTGACCGAGATAATTGGACAATTAACGTATTCTGACAATATAAAAGCTCTGGATAATCTCTAGAGGTATATTCACTTGATAGAATGATACTTCAGTTTTTTTAAGTGGTGTCCAATGAATTAGTCGATTATGGATACTAAAGAATTTCATAAATCAAGTGTTTAAGATGCAGTGGATCATAAAATGCAAGGTAGATTATATAGAATAAACAGCACTACCTTCATAAACATCAATCATCCAAAAATCTTCCAGGAGAATTCTGGATTTCTTCAACGATAAAGAAATAGCATCCCATTTCTGATGGAAATCATTCATCAACAATGATTTTTTTCTCGTAACTTCATGACAATGAAGTTATCATCGAGGCAATCGAAAATACAACAAATTTTATATCCCAAATGTAATGAATAGTTCCAAAGTAGGCACACCACAAAAAAATTTCAAATTAAACTATCCATTGCCTTATGTCAATCGAAACCTCATCGAAGTGCTCATTTCAATAAACTTCCTTAGAAAGAGACTTGTGACATCTAAATTAGAATATCCCGCCTTCACACACTCGAGTGTTCATTCGCTCAGATCTACGTCAATGAAAGGAAATTTTTCTGATTGCCGAGTGAATTAATTCGTGTGGTTTCGGAATCGGCAGGAAATGAGACCTGAATAAAAAGAGAATGTTCAATGAATTCAACTGATACTATAGGACGGGTCCTCGTCAATTAATTGTAGTCGAGTTGTAAGAATTCCTTTAATGATAGGAAAAGAATACTGGCTAGAGCCGATACTTACCAACTGGTATTCTGGATACAGAAGGGATATTCAGGGTGAGCTTGACTATTGGACATAGATATTAGGCTAACGAATTATACAGAGTACGGCTGAAGTCAGTTTACACTGTCTGGTATTCATGCATGCGCTTATTCTCGGCGAGTATCCTACCTAGGGCAGAAGAAAGCAGCTGAAACGTAGCGGGTTAAGTTGTCCGCGTGTAGTAGTGTTGGCATAGACGTTTACAGTGAGTTCGTTGCCATGGCGATGCTTGTAAATTACACGAAAGAAGAACGTGTTTATTTACTCACTTCTTACCCAGAATAAGATGATAAGGCTGAAATTCTCGAAGAATTTCGCCAGCTCTTTCCAGATAAACAAATTCATACCAGACAAATGGTGCACAAACTGTATCGTAAATTCGTAAGTACTCGCTCCGTAGTCAACGCGCCGCGTTCAGGTCGCCCTGACACCGTTATGTCAGAGGAAAACATGAATATCTTGGCTCAATCTTTGTCGAACATCCAAATTAATCTGCAAGTCACTCAGCCATAACATTGAGATTTCTGACAGAAATTTGCATCGCATTTCAAAGAAGATGAAATTTCGTGGTTATGGGCCTCGGCTTTTGCATGCGCTGAACGAGAATGACCCTAATCGTAGATTGGAATTTTGTAAGTTTTATCTAGGCTTCGCAGATGATGACGGATTTTTCTACCGTTCAATTCTTCTTAGTGATGAGGCTCATGTCAAGTTGAATGAGCGTATAAATCGACACAACTGCGTTTACTGGTCGAACGATAACCTCCATGATACGATCGAAGAAGAGTTGAATGTTCCTGGTGCGACAGTATGGGCAGGTATTCATGCAGGTAGCCTTGTAGAGCCTTACTTTTTTAAGGGACTGTGGATGCCTAAGATTACCTCGAGTTACTGGAAGATTTAAGTGATGAATTAGATAATAATCCAGACCTTGCGAGATTTGAACATTTTCAGCAGGACGGCGCCCTTCCGCATTTTTGAGTTTTTTGGTGATTTTGGATGAACAGTTCTGCGATTGGATAGAAAGACGAAGAGAATTGGAATGGCCAGCAAGTTCACCCGACTTGACGCCGCTTGATTTTGCGTTTTGAAAGACAAAGTTTCAGCGAACGACCCCGTGATACTCCTCCCTCAACGCGAGCGAATCGAAGAAGAATGTGAGAATCGTCGTTCCAATACAGAAATTTTTCGAAATATTTGTTTCACCGTGACTAAACGTTGCCGCATGTGTGTTGAAGAGGGGGGAAGGGAATCAATTGGAACATACAATGTGAGGCCGCTTATACAGGATTGGGAAAAAGTTTGGCACCAAATTAACATATTTAAAATGGAAAGGACTATAATTTTGAAATTTGGCAACTGAGTGTGATGGACCACAATGCCTCTGATGAGCATATTTTCATTAATGAGATACTTTCGGTTTAACCGGAAATGACAAAAAATTTTTTTGTTTAGATGGGACATCCTGTATATTTCTGCAGATTCTGAAAGTGCACCTTGTTTCGGATCTGTCCATATCGGGTTCCATGTAAAAATTTTCTGTAAAAAGAAGAAATTCAGACTTTTTCTACGTTTGAGAAAGAATCCATTCGAATAAATAAATCGTTGTTATTTTTATCAATAGTGAGAAAAAAATGGAATATTTTGTAGTAGATAACTCTTTCTGCTTTTCATGACGTATTTTTTACAAAAATCTATAAAAAGAGGAAATACAGGGCTTTTACTAGTAGAAATAATATATTAAAAATAGTTAAAAAAAAATCATTTTAAATGTTCAAAGTGCTTGCCATTCACCTCCTGACAATATGCCAGTCTATTAATAAATTCTTGAGTAACTTTTCTCAAGACATCTCGATGTACATTCATGTACATTCATCAAGAATCCGTTGTCTCAATTCCTGCAAGCATGCTGGTCAATTAACATAAACACGTAATTTTAGATAATCCCAAGAAAAAAGTCTAATGGGCTGAGATCTGGAGAACAAGCAGGCCACTCTATGCGTCCTCTTCGTCCAATCCAATTATTATTATTATTTTTATAATTCATCGATTTGGAAAAGTAGCATCAAGAAAATTCCGGACCCGTCAATCATAGTGAGGAGGTTCTCCCATCTTGTTGGAACCAAACGTTCGGTGATAACTGCCCGTTCTGATGGAGTGCAGAAAAGATTTGATTATTTAGTAAATCTAGATTTACTAGGCTTTTCTCCATTTAAGTTCCCGTTTATGAAAAATGGGCCTATTAGCCTATTTTGTACAATTCCAATCCAAACATTCAACTTTTCTGGTCACTGGGTTTGTGCTTCATCAATCCAATGAGGATTCTCAGTTGACCAATATCTTGATTTATGGCGGTTAACTGTTCCATTCAAACAAAACGTTGCGTCTTCAGAAAGCACTACATTGAAAGCAAAACGTTCGTCGTCATTACAGATGTGCATTAGCCGTTTCGCAAAATTCGAGCCGTCGATCAAAACCATCCTCTGACAATTCTTGGACTAATCGTACCTTATACCGATAAAAATTTTCCTTTTTATATTTTCCTACGGAACGTCGACTTAGGCCAGTCCTACATTGGAAGCGGATTTGGTCTGACCAGCCAACCCGACCCGATTTGATTCTCTTCAGAGCAGTCCATACCAGATCGAACACTGCCTCCACTGTAGGAGGAAAGTACGTTTTTTTGTTTTTGTTTCCTCCAGACCCAGCCAGACCCGTCCAGACCCGCCAGACTGTCTGGTCTGGAGAAATTCCGCTTCCAATGTAGGACTGGCCTTAAGCCGTAGTTCCGCGCCAGAACTGTGGTTGAAGTTTGAGGTGATTCAAATAAATCAATGGCAATATTTTACCTCATCGCTTCGTTCGTTACGTCCGTGGTCTTCAAGATCTTGGCAAATTCTGACCATTCCAGATGCATTAAAACTATTGATCGTGATATTGGATTTTTTCAGGATGCAAATCATTAAAAATATGACACACTTCTTCATGAGTTTTAACACGATCACCATAACCGATCATCATAAATATTTCAATGCGCTTTTTCATTCAAATTGACCATTTTCAAACGTATTCACGATTGATTTTCACAAACTTAACTTCAAAAACGTGGAGACAGTTACTACAAAATATTTCGTTTTATCTATTACTATGAGTACGAACAACATCAATTTATTTATTTCATCTACTTTTACCTCAATTGGTCAAAAACTGTATTTCTTCTTTTAACAGATAATTTTCACATGGAAACTGGTAAGACAGATCCGAAACAAGGTGCTCTTTCAGAATGCAAAAAATTGGTCATTTCCGGTTAAACAGGATGTATCTCATTAATGAAAATATTCTCATCAAATGCATTGTGGTCCATTACAATCAGCTGTCAAATTTCAAAATTATCGTCCGTTTCGTTTCAAATACTTGGTGCTCAATTTTATCCCAACAATGTTATATTTTTTCGAAAATATATTTATTTTCAATTATTTTTGCTTTTTTTCCTAATATGCAGAACGGTTAACCGACCCTGCATATTTATGAAACAAGTAATAATATGACAACCCTTATGAATTAAATTTATGTTCATGATTAACTTCAAAACTCAGATTAATATAACTACAAAAAATTGTAGAATAAATAATGAGTAACGAATAAATTATAAACAAATTGTGAATTAGAAATTAGGCTCTTTATGGTTCATCCTATATCTACTTGTGTTGTATTATTATTGTTCCTGCATACTTGTGTCATTCATTATGTAAAAGATCCATCAGAAAAGACGAAAAAATCGAAATAAATAAGATATAACAACCACATTCAAGACACACGATACAATCAGAGCTAATCTAATAAAAGGTAAAGAATTGCATGTATAAATTACCATGCGAATGAAGGAGGTGTTAAATTGATGAATAAAAACAATAAAAGAGCATCAGAAGCTTTCTCAAGTGCTTATGTTGTGGATGAAAACAACCAGATAAAATGGAACGATACATCTATCATATCCACATAAGAGAAGCTTACAAGAAGAAAAATTTAAGAGGTAGCATTCGTGAATGTAGCCAATTATTCTAAGTGACTTGAAGAAGTCTTCATGCCACTGATAACTACAAATTTGATCTAGTTTCCAAAGTTTTGACACTTAATAGCAAAATTGTCAGTTTTTAAAAATCTAATGTTCTGCCTTGAAAACAAGAAACGTCCGACGAAACGTTGGCATTAAGATCAATAGGAGATGATGTTTAATTCCCAAATAATAATTTTATACGAGTTAATCATCCTCATAGAGGTATGAAAATAATCTATGAATTTCAAACGAAGATACCAAACTCACATTTCACAGCTGGAAAGAAGAAATTGTAGGAATTGTGAACTCACTTCCACCAAATCACAGACGATATATTTATTTCTCAATTCTATATAAGATCATTTCAGCAAAATTTCTTTTCTCATTTAATTTTTTCAGGTGATTATTGAAAATTGAAATTGAAAAAGTTTGACTGTAAGAGCAACGGAACGCAACACAACTAAAATAAGAATTCAGTAGGATGGGAGCAGATTTAGCAGCAGACATTTCTGAGTCAGTTATACTTCCCAACAAGGTCTCCGTACATCAACTATGACTATTCCTTATGGAAAAATATTAATTCAGTACATTTTCAACTGTAACATTTGTAATATTATGTTGACGAAAAAAAGAAAAAATGTCTGTGGTCCTAACCTTATTATGTATTTTCTATGATTGCGCGCAGAAGCGTACAATGGTTAGAGGTTAACGTCACTTATGCTTATGTTTTATGCCGCGATCAGTCGCTTATGTTATGTGTTTTATGATACCAATATACGATTCTTGAAGTTATCTGAGTTTAATTCATCAATTGCCAACCAGCAAATCGACTACAGTTATCAGGTGTGAGGTTGGAGACTTTTATCACAGTATCTTTCGAGGAAATCAAGGATTGCCCAAAATGGATAACCAGACAACGTCAATGGATGCACCCGCCAATATAACTTTGGACGACCTGGTTCACGCTACGGTAAAAGCCATGATTATGCATGATAAAGAAAGGACACAAACCACCAATGTCAGTGCACCACGTCTAGTTATAAGCAATTCTGAGATTTCCACGTTACTACCGACATTTAATGGAAGCAGCGATCAAGACGTAGAATCATGGATAGAAAGAATAGAATCCGTACAGAATATTTACGATGTCCCTGACAAATTAATGCATGTGATAACTGCTGGAAAATTGGAAGGTAACGCTAAAAAATGGTACTATTCCAAAGTAGACCACATGCTTATGGATTGGGAAACTCTCAAGGACGAAATGAGACGACTCTTTGTATGCAGGCAAGATAAAGTATTTCTAAGACGTAAATTTCAGAACCGGAAGTGGAACAGGAACGAGAAATTCACGGAATACTTTCACGATAAAATCATTTTGGGTAATAATGCCAATGTCCCTGAAGATGAAATGGTTGATTACATCATAGATGGATTCAACGACACCACGATGCAGAATTTGGCGAGGATGCAAAATTTTAGGTCCTTGCACGATCTACTCGCAACAATGAGAAATGTAGCTGAGAGAACATCTAGTTCGCAGAGTTCACACAAAAACCATCGACAGAATGAAACAAGGAACAATAGCAGCACATCATCTACCGCCCAAAGGAAACCAAAATGCTTCAATTGCAATAAGGAAGGTCATCTAGCTGAAGAGTGCAGACAACCCAGAAGACCAAGAGGAAGCTGTTTTGAATGTGGATCGTTGGAACACGTAGTTAGGTCCTGCCCTAAGAAGAACGGAACAGCAAGAAGAACAGTTCAAGCTCCAGACAGTACAACGAGCATCAGTTTGATGGATCTGAAGCAACCATATATGTGTAATATTTTCTATGAAGTAGAATTGGAAAATTTGGTTCGTGAGTATTCAATTAGTTCCATTGTGGATTCGGGAAGTCCTATTAGTCTGATCAAAGTAGAATATGTCCCGAAAGAATTGTGCCTTCCCTATAGAGACAATATTAATTTTACGGGTATTAGTGGTTACAAAATTGACATATTAGGCACATTTTCGACTATGATTTCCATTTCAAATGTGAATGTAGAAATGAAGTTTTATGTTGTACCAAATTCATGTATGTCATATCCTAGCTTATTGGGAAGGGATTTCATATCCTCTCCTGATGTAAATGTGTTCATGGGAGATAATTTAGTCATTTTAAAAAACACATTTAGCAACCAAAAAGCTTTAAACAACAATTTTGCAACAGAATTACTCAACATTGAGATTGAACCTATTTCAAATAACACTGAACTGAATATTGACCCAGGTTTGCCATGTGATATCAGGAAAATTTTGAAAAATTGTATCAGTCAGAATATATTGATGGACCTCTTTCTAATTGCAGTGAACATGATTTTAAGATGAAATTAAGTCTCACTAATTTGCAGCCAATAAGTTTTCGCTCAAGAAGAATATCCTATACAGACAAAGCAAAGTTGCAGGATATCCTAGATAATCTCCTAAGCGAGGGTATAATACGGAAAAGTGATTCACCTTATGCATCCCCAATAGTATTGGTAAGGAAGAAAAATTCTGAGCTTAGACTTTGTATTGATTATCGCGAGTTGAATAAGGTTACCGTTAGAGACAATTATCCGACGCCTTTTATTGAAGATCTCATGGATCGCTTGAAAGATAAGAAATTTTATTCTTTAATGGATTTAAAAGTGGTTTTCACCAAGTTAAGATGGATGAAGACTCTATTAAATACACTTCATTTGTAACCCCGTTAGGTCAGTTTGAATACGTTAAAATGCCTTTTGGTTTGACAAATGCGCCCAAGGTTTTTCAAAGGTTTACAAATTTGATATTTCAAGACTTAATACGAAGAAACAAGATTTTAATTTACATAGATGATATCTTGATTGCTACAGAGACCATTGAGGAACATTTTGAGATTTTAATGGAAGTTTTTATTGTGTTGAGACAAAATCAGCTTGAACTACGAATCGATAAATGTTACTTCTTTTCCGAGAAATCACATATTTAGGTTATATTATAAATGAGAACGGTATCTGCCCAAGTAAAGAAAATATCCAAGCAATTGTCAATTATCCTGTGCCACAAACCTCAAAAGAAGTTCATAGATTTTTAGGGCTAGCTAGTTATTTTCGAAAATTTGTTAAAGACTTCTCTAATATTGCCAGACCGTTGTATGATTTAATTCATAAAGGCAGCGAGTTTAAATTTCAAGAGAAGGAACTGAACTCTTTTGAACATTTAAAGGACATCATGTCAAAAGCACCTGTATTGTCAATTTATTCTCCTATCGCAGAAACAGAGCTACATTGCGATGCCAGTGCAGCAGGTTTCGGTGCAGTTTTGTTGCAGCGTCAGAAGTGTAGTAAATTCAAACCAATTTTTATTTTAGTCAACGCACTACACCGACGGAGGCAAAGTATCACAGTTTTGAATTAGAGACGTTGTGTGCCATTTATGCAATAAAGCGACTCCATGTATATTTAGCCGGGATCAAATTCAAAATAGTGACAGACTCCGATAGTTTTCGATTGACGCTCAGTAAACAGCAGATCAATCCAAGAATTGCAAGATGGGCATTGTTTTTACAAAATTATGATTACATCATTGAACATAGAGCCGGCAAACGTATGGCTCATGTGGACGCTTTAAGTAGAGCTACCGGAATTCTAATTATTGAGGAAAATACATTGGAGGATTATCTCACTATCGCTCAAAGTCGGGATCCTCTTATTGTAGCCATAAAGCATAAACTTTTGTCAAGCGAAGATAAACGCTACGAATTGCACAATGGGTTAGTCTACAAAAAGGTGGAATTCGTGGGAAAACTCTATTTTATGTCCCATCGAATATGGAAAATAAAGTAATTTTCAGTTGTCATGATCAGTTAGGTCACATAGGTGTAGATAAAACTTCTGAATATTTAGAAAGAACATATTGGTTCCCGAGGTATAGAGAAAAGATTAAAGATTATGTACAGAATTGTCTGAAATGTGTAATCTATTCGTCAGTTTCTGGTAAAACCGAAGGAGAGTTGCATAATATCCCAAAAGGAAAAGTTCCATTCGAAACGATACATATTGATCATTATGGCCCGTTAGAAAAGACACCTTTGGGAAAACGTTATATTTTCGAGATTATCGACGCTTTTACGAAATTTGTCAAACTGTATGATGTCAAAACAACTAAGACTATAGAAGTAATTCATAAATTAGAGACTTATTTCAATAATTACAGCAGGCCGGTTAGAATAATATCAGATCGTGGTTCTGCATTTACTTCTGCAGGAATTTGACGAGTACATGAAGCGCAATAATATTGTTCACGTGAAAGTAGCGACACACACACCCAAGGCAAACGGTCAAATCGAGAGAATTAATAGGATTTAACGCCAATGCTTTCCAAATTATGCACGACGAAAAATAAATGGGACAGTTATTTAAATCAGGTAGAATTCGCAATCAATAACTCCTATTGTAGACCCATCGATGCTTCTCCATCAAAACTTTTATTCGGAGTACATCAAAAAAGATCCTTACGATCATTTAAGAGGAATTCTTGATGACAACGATACAGAGGATAGAGACTTAGAGACATTAAGGACCGAGCCAGTGTCCAAAATAGTAAAGTTCAAAATTATAATAAGAAGTATTTTGACGAGAAACATCATAAACCTAGGAAATATAACATTGGAAATTATGTAATGATTAAGAATATGGACGTTACTCCAAATGTCAATAAGAAACTCTTGCCAAAGTAACGAGGACCTTACGAAGTAAAAAAGGTCCTAGACAACGACAGATACGTACTTACAGATGTTGAGAATTTTCAAGTCACACAAAGACCTTTTGAAGGCGTTTGCAGCCCTGAAAATATGAAGCCGTGGCTTCAAAACTGTTAATTTTTATGTCTGATATCTTCTGACTTTTATAATTAAAATCATTTTATTGTCTTATGTTCCTGTATTGTTTGTTCTGTTGTTATTATTTAGATTGTAATACACATTATGTACGAATTTATGTTTATGTATTTCTCAGATGATAACTCAATCGGGTCGATTGAGGGTCAGGTGGGCCGAACTGTAACATTTGTAATATTATGTTGACGAAAAAAAAAAAATGTCTGTGGTCCTAACCTTATTATGTATTTTCTATGATTGCGCGCGAAGCGTACGAATGGTTAGAGGTTAACGTCACTTATGCTTATGTTTTATGCCGCGATCAGTCGCTTATGTTATGTGTTTTTATGATACCAATATACGATTCTTGAAGTTATCTGAGTTTAATTCATCAATTGCCAACCAGCAAATCGACTACACAACTAAAATTACGAGATCGGAAGTCACACAATGAAAAGTTTGCAAGTAACGACATGTACGAAAGAACGCTATAACTGTTGTTCTTCTCAACATTTGAAAAATATCTATTTCTGAATCTCTTTCACTCATGGATTGTTAGAAAGTACAAAAGATGCCGTTTGCTACTTTATGCCATACACATGAAACTTTTCCAATATCAAGAACTCCATGAGATTTTGGAATGATTGAAAGTTCTCAACTTTCGGATAACGGATGCGATGAGGAAATAATAACACAAAGCGATAACTTTGAGAATTGAAAGAATAACTGCATTCATTTCATATTTATGGCGTGTCCCAAGTTCTAGTATTTATAAGGTGTTTTGATCAATCAGGAATGCCTCACCATGTCATAAAAAGGGAGAGCCAGAAGTATATATATATATTCTTTTGAACTTTTGGCTGACAATATTTAGTTAGCAAACAATAAAGCATATAGATCAGGGGTTAGTGACGGGGTGTCATAATATTCAGCGTGTGACATGAAAGCCTAGGGAAAAAATCCCAGTAAAAAAAACCCTGGCTCACCGTCTAAGTGTGAAAATACACAAAGAAGCTGAAATTATTTTAGAGACTTCTTTCTTCAAGAGTGGTCTTCTATTGATGGAGACAGAGACTTCTTCAAGTTGCTCACATCGAATCTGGAAATAAACAGACAAAAGCGTAAAAAAAAAACTGATTAACAAAAATACGTATCATATTCATTTGAAATTCATAACCCATTCCAAGAAAGAGTCGGAAACATCATGAATAGCCCACAAACCATCTTGAAATTTATATATGGGACATCTATTGATGAGATGAGGTATTGTTTCTTCTGCTTCTCCACATTCACAACTTGCGCTAGGAACTGAGTTCCATTTAAATACCATGCTATTGGTACGACCATGACCTGTTTTCAAACGATTAAGAACTGTTCAAATTTTTCTTGGAAGATCAAAACCAGGAACTTTTTCAGAAGGATCAGAAACGAGATACTTATTGAACATTTCGTAAGAGTTCCACTCAGTCTTCCATAATTCTTTATCACTTATGTTGATATTGAAGAACGTATTATGCCATAATGGTTTACGTGATTTCAATCTGGGAATTCTATTTTGTAGAATATATGAAATATTTGGAAATAAATTGGCAAGAGAACGATATTTGTTCCAAGAATTCAGAGCTGCAATTTGTCTAGGAATATGGGGAGGGACAATGTTAGACAAAACTGATAACCAATGAACCGGTGTAGATCTTATGGTGCCAGTAATTATTGTCATGGATGTATTTAATTGTGCATCAATTTTTGTGTATGTGCACTATTAACCAAACAGAGCAACAATACTCAGCTGCAGAAAAAACTAGGGCTAAAGCAACCCAAGATGATCCAGCTAATTTCTGAACAATATTATTCCTAGTTTTCATTTTTAGGCTAAGATCATTTGAATGAGCCTTGTAATTCAGAGATGAATCTAATTTAACTCCCAAGTATTTTGGATAGAAATTATGTTCGAAGGAGAATCATTGAAAGTTACAGCTAATTTCCTATATTTTTCATGATTATTCAGATGGAAACAAGATACCTCTGTTTTGTTGGGATTAAGACATAATCGCCTTTCAATAAAATAATTCCTTGAAATTTCCAAATCAGATGACAGTATATTTTCCTGAGTATGGAAATCCGAATGTCGGTAGGCAATTGCAATGTCGTCAGCATAAACAAATTTCTGAGATGATGTCGTGGGTAAATCACTTAGATATAAATTGAAAAGTAAAGAAGCTAAAACCTAACATTGAGGAAGACCGATAGGAGTATCATTGAAAGTTACAGCTAATTTCCTATATTTATCATGATTATTCAGATAAAAGTTAATAGGGGACTTCCTCAGGATTTATTTCGATTTCGTCATCCTTTACCTCTCAGAAGGAGTCGACCAATTCGCTAATTTAAATTATTTTTGCTGGTTCTGGGAATTAAATAGTAATGATATTCCACAAATTCGAGCAACTGCACCCTTTCTCAAACCCCTAACTTCTTTTGGGATTTCAAGGTCATTCAGGATAAGTTAAACCCTTCATGCCATAACCATTTCCTTATTATAGGACAGTCAGGCAATTAATCATATCAGAAAAAAATTCTAGGTCGGTGACGTGGTAAAATGTGTCAGAGGAGACAGTCAATTTCAGGAGAGCAATGAAACCGAAAGCTCAAACAGAAGAAAATAACAATTGAAGTATAATAGAACAAGTCTATTCTTGAAAGTGTAAATAAACCAAAATACCTTAAATTGACAATTATAGACTTACACTTCTGAAAGAGTATCACCTAAACCTGATTATTCTAGGAAACACCGTTCTCTTTGAAGAATAAAAGAGAATTTTTCATTCTTGTCATAACATCAAACAATTAAAAAATAACTACAGAAAAATTTATCAAAAAATGAAATAGAATAAGACACACGTGTTTCGAGATTTGTGTATAACACTTTTCTCTCATCAGGCATTCATATTCGATTAACAATAATTCAAACAATTCTTGGTTACAACTCACTTTGTGAGATGCCACTGACGGAACAAAAATGAACATGTTACTTTGAAATCAGCTCGTATTCTAAAAGCTAACCTCAAATATAAGCATGGAGAATTCTCTCGCTCAACAAATCGACACAGAAAATTACAACTGCATTCTATGATTTCATGAAGAATTCAGATTATTATAATAGAATGAAAATGATTTAAAATGGAATTCTTCCCATAATTCAAATTATTCAATTGAACAAGTCTATTCTTAAAAGTGTAAATAAACTAAAATATCTAAAATTAACAATTTCAGTCTTACACTTCTAAATAAGTATCACCAATACCTTATTATTATAGAAAATACCGTTTTCTTTGGTGAATAAAAGAGAATTTTTCATTGTTATCATAACATCAAACAATTAAAAAAACCTACAGAAAAATTCATCAAGTAATGAAATAGAATACGACACACTTGAAGAATAGACTTCTTCAATTAAATAAGAACAAAGTAAAAATCGCAATACCAGATCTTTCAATCAGTATTCCTGTACATCGTCCCTTATCTGAATTTCATGTTGAATTATAATTCGGTTTTTGTTTGCAATAACATGATATCCATTACCGAAACATTTTAAGCAAGTTACTTAGCGATGACCCATTCCCATTTCGGTTTTTGTGGATACTGGAAAGACGTAGGGTTGAACCCGTTCTATCCTAAGTACTGACCAATGTTTACTAAAGATTATCACACTGCTGACCCTTCGTAAATTTCTGGGAAGTTTCAAACTTCAATTACTATAGAAACTGTTTCGCAGAATAGGACAATGGAATATCGATATGGGATAAACACTGAAAGTTTGTAATAGTTTCACCATATCCTATGGGGTACGTAATCTGATCAATGTTTTGGAATGGGATTTTGGATTTTCGGGCCATTTTATGAGATAAACCATACAGGATGATAGTTGAAGACTCTTATGTTAAGAGATTTTTCATTAGCAGGTCACTGTTTCTTCTGAAAAAAAAGTATATTGAAATCTCTATTCATTTCATCAATAATATATTATTAATAATAATGTTCATTCATGCCTCTAATTTCATAACATTTTCCAAAAGTTGGGAATATTTGTAACTGTTTATGCTGATGACAAATATGCAATTTTCGATATATAGGGTGGCCAATTGAAAACGAAACGGACGAGATTACAGACGAAATAAATTTTTTCGATAGAAATGCTCGGACAGGTCGATTTCTGTTTCGAGAGGGACAACTTAAGATGTAGGTTACGGATGCATAGCTCTTCAACCCTTGCTACTACAACCCTCACCCCCAAATTTTGAGGAGGGAAGATGGGGTGATTGATACCTCTTTTGAAAGATAATTTCATACTGATTTCAGCACAGTAATTGTGTTCTCATTTTATGCATTAGTTCTCGAAATATTCTTAAGTAAGTATTTGAAAATGAATTAGTGTTTTCATGGCACTTGTAGTGTTTTTTTGTGAAAAATCGACATTTTGAGCTTCAAAACAACCATGACTCTGGCTTCCTTCCTCGAATCCACTGACATAGAAATCTTTAATCAAGATGTCGAACAAACAAAGCGTATTGCTAAGGAGCTCAATCTTGCTGAAACTCAATCTGAATTATCTTCGACATAATTTGCAGTATTTCCAATAACATGCGGTAACACTTGATCGATAGAAATCTCCAAAAAGTTTGAATGACCAGCCAGATCGCCAGATCTGTCACCACTAGATTTCTTTCTTTGGGGCCACTTGAAGAGTAAAATTTACTCTACACAGCCCGATTCCATAGAAGATTTAAGAAGACGTATAGTGAACGAATGTCCTCAAATCACTCCAGAAATGCTGCAAAATGTGCGCCATCGTTTCGAGCAAAACATTTCATTGTATGGAAGCTAATGATGAACAATTTGAATATTCAATTAATTGATGAGAGTTTTTGATAAATTATATACTTTACTTTGAGAAGTCTCATTTCTTAGATCAATACTTCAAATCGTTCTGATACCGTACAGTTGGAGAATGATTTCAGTGAATAAAACAGCTAGTCGAACATCTGACCCTAGTAGCATTAACACGTACGGTAGGACTTCATTTGCCCAGTGGTAGATGTTTTGCAATTTCAAATACAGATACAGAAATTTTGATGTTTCGGAAGCACGAAATGTCAATTATTCGCAAAAAATTAATTTAAGTGATAAAATTAACTAACGCATGAATATTTCGAAAACTAATGCATAAAATGGAAAAACAATTACTGTGCTGAAATCAGTATAAAAATACCTATGAATTGAGGTATCACTCACCCCATCTTCCCTGTTAAAAAATTGAAGGTGGGGGTTGTAGCAGCAAGGGTTGAAGCGCTAATCGTCCGTAACCTAAATCTTAAGTTGTCCCCTCGAAACTGAAATCGAACTGTCCGAGCATTTTTATCGCAAAAACTTATTTCGTCTGTAATCTCGTCTGTTTCGTTTTCAAATGGCCACCCTGTATAATAATAATAATGTTCATTCAAACAGATGAAGAATATATCATATGAAATCAAGTTAACTGCACTAAAAACAATATAATCCCTAATACACTTCAATAAACAGATTATAACCCACAAAAGTTCAAGACTTGAATGCCTTTCAATAACATTATTTAAGAAACATCTGTTGATGGTAAAAGTAATGATCTAAATACGACATAATTTGAAAGAAGTAAAAAAATTTTCCATGAAATTCACCTCTTCTAATAAATAGAATAGAATAGAATAAAATTTTCTGCTTTTATATCTGAGGGAATGATATTGTTAGCTAACTAAATATTGTCAGCCAAAAGTTCAAAAGAATATATATATATATATTGTATGACTCCAGATATGTGAGAGATCGTCATAATAAAGTTTGAACAGCTTGTGATAGTTGAACTAGATTGCCTCTAATTTCATAACATTTTCTATAAGTCGGGAATATTTCTAACTGTTTATGCTGATGACAAAGATGCAATTTTCGATATATTTGCCTGGCGTGGCAAACTTTTAATTTTCTACAGTAGATATTCGCTGAAACACTTAATATGCCATAATAAAAATGTGGTTCCACGCAACAACGTTTAACTTCTTTCAAGTCCCAAATATCTTACAAATATTGTAATTTGGGAAGCAACCTTCCGACTTTTTCAACAATAAATTAAGAATACACTCCCAAAGTATTTGATTGTATCAGTTTTTATTATAACAGTATTATGTATCGAAATTATCAAATTTTATCATTTTACATGTGAACAACATAAATTCAGAGTAAGCATAATAAAATGTTAGCCTATTTGACGCTTTGTAATTTATTAATGTCTCCCAATTTTTCAATGGTTCCTAATCTTGTGTTTGTATAAAAAAGCAGTATCATCAGCGAAGCTGAAGATGTCACACTTCATTCCAATGCCAAACAAATAATAATAGCTAAACATACTCAACCGTACCCAGTGATTCTTCATAATGAAGTCCCTTGTTTCAGAGTATTCTCTGTTCGATACTCAAAAATATTGATACACAAATTAGTATTTACCATCGCAGCGCTCAGAGCCTCACCCTTTATCCAATGTCCTCACTAAAATACTCAAGAGCAACCGAATGCTCCTCATTGGTGGTTGTAATTGGCTGTAGATGATGTAATTAAATATTCGAGGAACAATCCAGATTTTAATGAGAATAGTTTAAGAAGTTATAAAACTCTTCTGTCTTCTCACAGTTGGTTGAAGCGGGGATGATTGAAATTAAGGAAATTGAATTTATGAAGAGATCTCTAATTGATCATCAGTTAATCTAGAATCAAGAATCTCCTGATTTATGCATTTTGTTATACTTATTTGACTACTTCAAACTATAATGGTGTCAATACCAATCAATATAATAAATAATGACATGGAGATTGATCCCAATATATTAAAAACAATAAGGAATATTTCTGTGGTAATCGATGGTTCGATACAGGTAACCACCGAAGGAGATCAAAAAACTTTGGGTCGGCGAGGAGTTTAGAAATGCGATATTTTGAGGTAGAAAGGGGAAGGCGATCTTGCGAGCGAAGCGAGCACCGTAAAGTTCATAAGACGGACTTTCGTTAGTTGCATTTCACATGCCTTTACGACCACGCTAACATTTTCAAAAAAATTATCTAAAACACCGATTTTGATGGTCCGCTAAAATTGAAAAAGGCTTTTTTCACGGACACGATCAGGAAAAGCCCTTTTCATATGTGTACTCCCCGAGAATCGGACGTTTGGATTGGGCAATTCGAATCTTCCAATCGCGATTAAAAATATTTCAAATTAATTGCTGAAAATAGCTTACTTCGGCTCAAACACAAATTTCCACATCATCAGTCACGTCCGACGTTCACAGAACATTGTCACATAATTTCAATTACAATTTTAATCCATACCCCGTATAATATTTTGAAAATTCTTCAATGCATACGATTCGTAAGAGCGCTGGTGAGGTATTCTCTTATAGTTTAACAGTCTACGATATGTATTTATGAAATTAAAAAATTTACCCAGGATAGAACCAGTTTTGCAATCCCTAGCCAATTCATTTCACCCCTGTCGATTCCTACTCTGAAATGACAATTGTCGTTGACATTCTAATCTTATGTATCATAATCACAACCAAACAATAAACAAATCAAAATAAATATTTCGCAAGTAGGGATTTGCAGATAGCAGATAATGCTTTATTCGGGATGTACATTTCAATTTTCACTCCACAAAGAAACATAGGAACGACTGTGTAAAATTCATCGTGCTTGGTTGTATTTATTTATATAAATGGATATATCGAAATATGACTACCTATATTCATCATTCGTAATCAATGGATATTGTCATAAAAACCCTTTTACAGGTAGGATTTCCCTCACATATAGTGTAATCTTTCTTTTAATTCAGTTCAAACGGCCTCAGAAATCACAGAGAAACGTTCTATATTTATAAAATAATGTTTTTAAAATTCCATTCTCTCAATTTCTATCTAAGGTAATCTTGACATTTCTGTTTCGTGCGGGCGGTAGAAGCCCCTAAACGCCCTTTCGGCGGTAGAAACCCATTTTCATATTCAAGTAGCGAGATAAGACCGAGATTTTCCGTTTTGAAAGTCGAGGATTATTCCATTCTGTCACAATTTCCACGAAGAAACCCGAACGGGTTTCTAAATGAATCGTCTTAAAAACATAGACCTTGCGGCAATTGTATAGAATCACAGAATAAATCCGTTCCACTCGGTTTATGCGGGAACAACTGGAACTGGAAATTGAGTAGCCTCTTTTTATGTGCACATCTTTAGAGCTTTATCGAATAATAATAATTTTTTCATTCAACTTCAGTAGAATTCACGGAGGGTAAATCGATGCTGGAGTTGAATTTCTTTTGGTTTTTTTTTTTGGGAAAAAGCACCCAGTGCGAATCAATTAAATACAGGGTGTCCCATATGCGTTGCCTATTATCAACAAATACTTCCCATCGAGTTATTCGGCTGTTTCTGCTTATGGGTTCTTACTTCGATTAAATATTTTCGATTCATATACAGGGTGTCACATCTGAGTTGCGCATTCCTAGCGCTGCCTTTTACCAGAGTTTTTCTCGAGTTTTCGTGTTTTTCCGCGTACGGGAGCTTATTTCAATAAAATGTCATGCGATTTACAAGTTCTTTTGGTATTTTTTGCGCTCTTTCGGTTTTTTGTGATCCTTCGGGGTTTTTAGCCTTCCTTATAGTTTTTTTACTCCCTTTAGGTTTTCTCGCGCTCCTTCGGGATTTTTTGGGTTCCTTTGGGATTTTTGCGATCTTTCGTATTTCTTCGCGTTCTTTTGTGTTTCTTCGCGTTCTTTCGTGTTTCTTCGGGTCCTTTTGTGTTTTCTCGGGTTCTTTCGTGTTTTTTCGCGTTCTTTCATGTTTTTTCGCGTTCTCTCGTGTTTCTTAGAGTTTTTTCGTGTTTCTTCGGGTTCATTCGTGTTTTCTCGCGTTCTTTCGTATTTCCTCGCATTCTTTCGTGTTTTTTCGCGTTCTTTCGTGTTTCTTCCAGTTATTTCGTATTTTTTCGTTTTCAACGGTTTTTGCGTCCCTTTGGGTTTTTTGGGTTTCTTTGGGTTTTTTGCGTTCTGCCGTATTTCTTCACGTTCTTTCGTGTTTTTTCGCGCACTTTTGTATTTTTTCGCGTTCTTTTGTGTTTTTTCGTGTTTCTTCGGGTCTTTTCATATTTTCTCGCGTTCTTTCGTGTTTCTTCGCGTTCTTTCGTGTTTCTTTGCTTTCAACATGTTTCTTTGCCGTGTTTCGTGTTTCTGTGCGCTTTATTGATCTATGGGCCACATTTATCTATAGTCTATATTGATCTATGGACTTATTGAACTACTGGCTTATAGATCTACTGGCCTATATTGATCTACGGACTTATGGATATACTGGCTTACTAGTATATTATAATAATGCGACAATTTTCGCAGTGGTAACTGTTGATAAATTGGCCGATGCGTGGTCGTGATGAAAGAGCAATTTTGTTTGTTACGGTGGAGGAGGGGAGGGGGTTTGCTATCGATCGAAAAATTCGATGTAGTATATAACAGTTATTTTCTTTCCCTTTTCCAAGTAGTGAATGAGGATCATTCCTTGGGAACCCCAAAAAACAATGGACATAACCTTTCCGGCCGATGGTAACACCTCCGCCATCTTCGGAACCTTTTCGCCTGGGGATTGGTTTCTGGTGTATAATGGTGTATCCAGGTTTCGTCAACGGTTACAAATTGATGCAGAAACTGGTTTGGATTGGCCTTGAATAGGTGCAGACAGTAATTCGAAAATGTCACGCAATTTCGTTTGGTGCACTGTGTGCAAGCGTGAAACCGATCTTGCCTATTGCTCAATCATTTCCAAATGTTGATATGAAATATTGTGCACGCATTCGTATGAAATGTTAAGCATCTAAACAATCTCTATAAATTTCAGTCGGCGATCGGCCAACACGATATGATGGATTTAATCGACCATATCATCTATAATCACCTCATTTAGACGTCCTGGGGGTCCTCGTCGAACTGTTCCGCCTCGTTGGAATTCGGTCGTCGTCGTTGGAACAGGGTCATTGTAAACAGCTACCAACCGATCTCGCACGCCTTCTCTTCCAAATTCAGAAATCAAATCATTAAATTATATTTTTTGTCCATTTTTCAAAATACACGCAGTTTTTCAACATGAAATACAAGCAAAACAAAACCTCTCGACGAATTGATGAAAAATTATGACAGACGTTGTTTGAAGAATGGCACTAGGAGATGGAATACAGATTTCCTACCTACAGTTCCCTCTGTTTTCTAACACTAGTACTTATCAATCGAAACTCGTATTTGTCGTGTTGTGCATGATTTCGAAGAAATATCAACTGTATCTGATAGTCCCCAGCATGAAACACAATCTACGGCATGATCGACTGAAACCATGACTGCTAATCAAGAGAAAGTGACAAACAATCCATTAACTTTGTTTCTACGGTGTGTATAGAAGCTTGGTCTACAATGAATAACCTTGGGCGCAATTTTGCAACAGGACTTGTATTTTCTTTCTATTCAAGATGCCGTTGACACAAAAGCATATTTATAATAGACTATGTAAGCCACCGTATACATACCAATAAAAAGTTACAGGTCGCTCGCGACTATCTCGATCTCGAAATCATAATTAGTGACGAGGTTAAATGTGGATTAACTGAGTAGTGGACTCAGGGTAATGCGAAGACCCCAAATTATTCATCAGTTTGATCAGGAGACATTATTGGACCACACTTTTTGGCGCTCTTGTTCACCCGATGCCTATCATTTTGCCCAAATGTCTGTAATTTTCGAATATCGATGGTTTCAATCGATTGGGTTCAACTCCCCGATGAAGAATCCGTGGCGAAAGTTGAGTCTGTCCGGCCGGCCGTATCCTCTCTAGCATCCAAACGAGATGAGCTAGAGATTTCATATTTTCAGAATAGGTAAATTCTCCAAATATCTCGGTCAGTAGATATGAACATCTGAAATTTTGTTTCCTCAACAACTACTAGACTATCCATCCGATCAAGTTGAAACTTGAAATATCGTTGAGGGAGGCTGAAACAAAAAAAAAATATTTTCGATATCTTACTGATCCTCCAATTTCATTGTCGTAGCTTTTTTCCATCTAAATATTTTTTCATTTACTCAAGAGAAAAGAGAAATGACATGAAGTCCCGGTGATTTTCTTTGAACGATGGCCATCACAGATCGATATTCGATTGACAAATGCCGGGCTCATTAATCAGTGCCAGTTAGCGTAAACTTAATTGAAATTTTTCATAACGGAAAATCATTGAGATAGAATTCAATCTCGATGGCTGAAATAACATGCGTCGTCAAAATTGAGAAAAGCACTGACGTAAGCTTTTAGGGGGAGGGAATTATAGCTTCGAACAAAACTTGGGGAAAATTATGAGTAGTTATTTTTAATTTGAGATATAGGTTTGTTCATTCATTAGGCGTTCATATTTGCATCACATTGTCCCATAGTACGGGAAAAGACAATTTTTCACCTGATCAGAGTGTTTACAGATTTGTTATGGTTTGAATATTTAACCGCAAGTTGCTCATCAAGAGCGCCAAAGCAATCTGACCTCAGTGCTTTCTTGAAAATAGAATCGGCGTTACGGTTACTATCAACAGAGAACAATATCGTGATATGACTGAAAATTTTTAGTCTCCATAACTGCACGCTTTGGGATTAATTAACATGAGGTATCAACAAGACGCTACCACATCAAATGCAACAAGGATAACAATGGAATTAACCCAATACCTCTTTCCACTACAAGTTTCAAGAAATGGTTGATAGACCTCAGCGATCGCCTGATTCGTCTTGAGCAACTGAAATAAAATATCCGAGATGAAATTGGAGAAATATCGGGTGAAACGTGTTAGAATTCAATGGAACATGTCTTCGAAAGGGATGATTTTCACAGATCTTTCTCGTATATTTGAGATTCAAAGTAGTTAGTTATGAAATGTGAGACCAGGAGAATTTTTTCGATTGTCTGATTACGTTCTTGGAATCAACTTGCGGAGATCTTCTCCACGTGCAATTCGTTGGTCGATATTCTTCATAATAGACCCTGGTCATATCATCTACATGCCTGATTATCACTCTCGTATTTGATTTAACAATTTAACGAAATCTTTTTGGCGTTGTCCTCAGTGGTGGACATGGATGGGTCTCCTTCAAGATTTTCCCTGGATGTTCTACACAGTTCGATCCTCTAGGCCCAGTTGTCGTGTATGTTTTCGGTATACTTTTTCTTCAGAGATATCGATACGGTTTGGAAGGACTTCTATATCAGCAGTCGTGAATCATCAGAATAGAATAAATAATTCGTTCAGCTCTAAGCCATAGGAAATAGACAGATAGATCAAAATAACCATTTCCGTCTCCTTCGAAGAACCTCCAGACAAAACACCGCATCTTTGCCATAAACATCATGAAATATTCAGAACATAATTTACTACCATCCGAATATATCGATTTGTACGCAGAGGTGGCACAAAGAGCAAGGCGCTCTACTCAACTAATTCCACTAATTTCAGCTGGCACCCTTAATGCATGCACCGTATATATAAACTAATTTCATGAAACGAATTCCAGGATTGAGGTAGCTATGGAGAAAGAAGGAGAGGCTCTGATTAACGTAACGAGATAGAAGAACCTTCTGTCGCTCCGCACGCGAAAGGTTTATCATAACATAACTGCCAACTGGCAGATTGCGTGTAGGCCTACCTGCAGTGATTTGCGAAAAGTTGCGAATAATATTATGGAGGTATTTTCGCTGAAGGATTCGCCTTTCAGCTCACGAATAATTTGGTCCA